>SKCR01010236.1:0-22806 GCA_019454045.1 Zanthoxylum bungeanum | reverse complement strand
AATTAATTCGTTAGCGACGTGAATAGTGAATTCGCTAGGCGTAATCATTTAATTACGACTCGACGAAAAATTCGTTAATTTGGAATTAGCGAACCCGAGCCCGAGAGTGATTGCGAGCGCATTCGCATTTCGAATTCGACCGCGGCACGCAAGTCACATCAAGCGTCAAATCATTAGTCACATCATGCGTCAAATCAATTGTCACTTTGAGTGATGTGACTTGACAACGTCACTTTATTAAAGTGATGTGATGTGACTTAAAGTAAAAGTAGAAGTGAAGGGTGAAAAGTTGCTTGAAAGCTTTTGCTTTTTGCTTTTGACTTTTTTAATAAAAGTTTTGTATATCTTTTATTTACTTACTTGGTAAATAAAATAAAATAAAGGTAATACAAAAAGGCATCACTTCTCTCTCTTGTATTAACATTCACGGTTTTGGCAAAATGGAGCCAAAAGTGGTTTTCTCTCTTCTCACGGTCTCCTTGACCGATTTTCTTCTTCATTTTTTCTGGTTTTTTCACACAAAATGAGAGAAGCTTTTGATCTTGTAGCAGATCTAGTGCTGCTAGCACACTCATGGAGGAATACAAAGGTGATAGGGAAGTGAGTTTGTGAGCTTGGAAAGCTTGAAGCTTGGAGCTTCAATGGAGTCTTTCATGGCCGAATTTAAGGAGCATCAAAACAGCCCCACCGTGCAGTCCACTGCAGTTCAAGAAGGCCCAAAACCGAGCTTGGAGGGAGGCAGAAACATGAAGTGCGAATTTGGTTCATCTTTGTTGCATCTCTACCGATCAATGTGAGTTATTCCGCACCTCCTTTGATATGTATTCAACTCGTTTATGCATGATTTATGATCCTTGGGACTAGATTGAAACTCAACAGTAAGTACTATACTTTGGTTTCCCTATGACAACCTACAAATAGGCACTTATCCAATTTCGGTTCTAGTTTGTTATCATCAAAACATTCAATTATATGCCCAACATCCCCAATCTTCAGGAATGAGAAACCCGGTTTCTTTCTTGTTCATATCTAATATGAAATATGTCTAACAGATTTCCATTGAACCTTATTCAAAATAAGTATTGCACTATTTAATACGTATCCCTAGAAGGCAATTGGTAGCTCAGAGCGACTCATCATTAACCTTACCATGTCCAAGAAAGTTCGGTTACTCTGTTCGGACGCACCGTCAAATTGGGGTGTCCCAAGAGGAGTCCACTGTGAAAGAGTACCATACTCTTTCATGTAATCAAGAAACTTATATGTTTAAGTACTATCCATCACGGTATGACTGTAGTGTTTTAATACTTAGCCGTCTATTTTTCTACTTCGTGTCGAAACTCTTTGAATTACTCAAAATTTTCTGACTTGTTTTTCATAAAATACACATAATCGTAACGCGATGCCACATTCGTAAAGGTGATGAAGTATTCATATCCACCTCTAGCCTAGCTTGACATGGGCCCACTTACGTCACTATGAACGAGGGCTAACAGATCGGTCGCACTTGCACTTTTACCAAGTAAAAGGTGTTTTAGGCAGTTTGCCTAATAAACTAGATTCGTAGACATCATTTGAATTAGAATAAAATTTGTCCTAGTACCCACTCTTCGAAAGTGTGGATATACGAGTCTTGTTAATGTGTTCCAGACAACAATGCCACTTTTAAGTCTCAACAAATTTATAATGTTTGAGCTTTTGTTTGTCATATTATATGTTTGAGATTCATTTATATTCTAAATATAAATTCTGTTATTCACATCTAATGTGCTTATCTCAATATCATTTTTATAAACAAAACACTTAGTGTTCTAAAATATAAAGGTATACCCGTAACGGGTTAAACTAGATACATAGATAATGTTCCTAGTCAAACTAGATACATTATAACAGTCACCTAATTTAAGTACATGCCCAAATGGCAGATTCAAAACTTAGGTTTCTACGGCCAAAACAGCGACTCTCGTCCTGTTTCCGACTCATAGGTCGATCTCATCTGAAGCCAGTCTCCTACTAATCAGCAGATCTCGCACATCAATACATATATATGTTCCACATCTAGTATCAAAAATCCAATTTTTTAACTAGTAGTGGTCATGTTTATAACAAACATTCTTGAAGTCGGAGCCTTGCCCGCCTGCACTTCCTTCATGTCTTCTTTATCCGTACCGCAGTCACACATCCATTGACCTCGTTTGCCACAATTTAGGCAGACATCTTGGGATATGTCCTTTGTTTTCCCAGAAGACTGTGACGATTTAGCCTTGCCTTTTTCTTCACACCCCCAGAAGCCTTCGGCCAAGCCTTGGCCTTATGGGATGCTGAAGTAAGATGCGCCTTGCGCTTCTTACCCTTTTGCAAGCTCTGGTTATGTCTCCTTGAGCATAGCCATTAACTCTCCAAGAGTTTTCTTTTGCAATCAGTACTTCTAAGATCTAAGAATAGATCTATGCAGATCCTTCAATTTCAATATCATACTATAAGGATCTAATCCTTAGTTCTGACAAAGAAACGAATGAGTCATTGCGGCAAGCATAACTATTGAACACTAAAGTTATCATCACCATGAGTCTTCCAGAGCCCATGCTCCACTATTTGCTCAACTCCGGGCTCAGGCCCGAGATGTCACTCTATCAAATAAAGTAACTTCTTGGCTCCTAGGACTATCTTGAGGTTTTATTCCCAATTTGAAAATTGAAGCCGCTTAAAGACATTTTCACCCATGATTATGTTTTAAACGCTAATCTTTCAGTTATCTTGATTCCAATAGTCCAAATATCCAATCAATGATTTCAGGTACAATCGAATATAATGATTTCTATAGTCTAACTATATAATCAATTACCATTGATTGGTTATTTTCAAATGTATTGATTACTATAATCCAATTATATAACCAACTATAAATGATCGGTAAAATTCAAATATATTGATTACTATAATCTAATTATATAATCAACTATAAAAGAAATAGTTTGAATACAGTCCAACTGTTTAATTAAAACAACAATTGAATATTAGTCCAACTAATATATATAAATTTTTTAATGACGAAAAAATGAAATGACCGCGTATTAGCAAGTATCTAAATGAAATTGCAAATTTAATACTTGCCTCCAACTTTTTTTCGGCGAGCCTCAAACCCTCTTTGGAGTACTCGGGAAACCTAGTTTCCTAGTGGGCTAGGATCCCGTTAAATGACACACAACCATGACTTTGGCCAATAAATTGTATGAAACTTAACAAGGTAGATCTCTAAGATCAATTGGATCCCATCCAATTCCTAGATCCAGTAGGTGGACATCCAAGTCCGAAACATATATCCAATATATGCCAATATATCCAATATATTCCCTAACCTTTTTCCTCTGGATCAACTAAGCCTTGGCTTTGGCTCAACAAGCTTAATGAAACCAGTTAAGTGTGGCCCATTGACAGTGGGAAAGCTTCGTAATCAAGGCCGTTGAACAAGAAGTGACCTTGACTTTGGCCAACAAATCACAACTTGCCCAAGACGTACGATATGGAACAAAGCCTTCATGATTCAAACACATCCGCGATGGACAAAGGTCTTGACTTTGGCCAAAAACCAATGCCAATCTTGGATCTTGAGAGAGAATCACTCAATAGAAGGAAAAATGCTTATTATAAAATGAGGGTTGTCGCGATTTAGCAACCAATTTATTAACTTTAATTAGGTCTCATCATACACCCTTAAGCATGCATTCTAAAAGCATAATAAAGCGCGAATAAATAATAATGAATATGCGGATGGATATATAACAAATTTTATTCCTAGAACAAATCTCTCTTTTTCCTCTCTCCCGCTAGCACTATTCATACTTCTACCCAATTACATAATACTTCTAAAGAAACCTCATTTACATTGAGGGGAATAGGTGAGAAGAGAAATACAATGAGAAAATAGATAATAGGCTGGACACGCAGGTCCAATTTAATAAATTCTAAATTTATTACAATAATTTCCAAAATTGCCCTCACCCTTCTAATATCCATCCGATATACATTATTCATTCATACATCCAAGTATTCACACAAAGCATGTTATCAATCAATATAATCCATTAATTAATCTTTGATTAGTGACCATCCAATGTTCAAACAACGATTTGATTTGCACGAGTCTAACTCGTTTAAGAATAAATACTCCAAGTATGTATTCTTGAATTATATCGAACTACAATTTTAAATCCAATTTAAATTATATTCAATACTAAATCATATTTAATTCCAAATTAAATAATTACACTTTTAATAGTGCCTTTTTGATTTGGATTCCAAATCCAATGTTGACGGGTCTCAAAGGCCCAATTAGTATCCAATACTATTCAATTAAAGTCCAATGGGCTTTCAATTAATTATTAAGGCATGGGCTTTGGCAATTATGGGTCAAACCCAAGATGCCAAGGCCCAATTAAAATTTTAAAGGCCCAATTATCATATTTGGACTTTATGGAAATGATTTTAGGCCCAATTGGATCCAACCAATTATCCTAAACCAAACTTGGCCCAACCAAGCCCATTAAGCCCAAATACAATAAATTAAATTAATATCACTCCAAATTACATATTAATCTAATTCAAGTGTAATTAAAATAATTAATTAACTAACCTAATGTTTCCAAAACATTTAATAATCCAATTAATTATGCTCTTAATTCCAATTCATGTCCAACATAAATTGAAACAAAACAATTCATTACAAGCTTCATACTCACGGTTTTGGCAAGTAAATGATTATACAATTTGATTTCAATCCAATTAAATCAAAATTTATCATACATTTCATGCCAATTAACATATCCAATTGCTAATTTTCAAAAAAATCACCATGAGCAACTTAGGGGTAATTTTCGGCCATGCTTAGAATTTGGAGATTTTTTATCTAATCAATATTTCACAAATCCAACAATGCACAAATCCAATTCAACATATACACATAACCCAACAATCAATTTAGGCATTTCATGCTCCAATCACAAAAATCCCAAATTAGAGTTTAGAACCCTAGATTTTTCAAATCAAACTTAGATCGCTCTAATACCATTGTAAGTGTTCCTGGAACATGCCAAGATCGTTTAAGAGTGATTTGTGTGTGAATTATCTACAGAGTTACGGAATACTCACATTGATTGGTTGAGGAGATTTCAAAAAATCCTTCTTTATTGGATGTGTTGGAAGCTTCGGAGCTTGAAATCGAGTTCCATACTCTCGGGTGAGTTTTCCTTTCACCTTGATTCACTCATATAAGTGCTACCTTAAACAAAAATTGAAAGAAAATTTTCTCCTCCAAGGAGAAATGGAGTTCGGCATTTTAAGAGAGAGAAGAGGGAATAGTGTTTTTTGCATTTTGATTTCTAAAATCAAATTACCAAAAAACAAATCCAAAAAGTTGTATATACTTTTTCAAAAAAGCTAAAGTGTGTTTGACAAGAAACCTTAAAAGCTTCCAACCACTTCCATCACTCAAGTGACTTGTTGATGTAAGTTGGCGGGCCCCACTTTACATTCAAAATTTAAGTGGCTGCTCAACACACTTCGGGCTCGGTTTCGTTTAATCCGATTAAACAAATTTTCCGTCGCAACGTAATTAAATCTAATTTAATTAAATAATAATGCCTAGAAAAATTATTACGGAAGTCGCTCGCGAATTAATTCCAAATTAATTCGTTCGCTTGAATTAAAATCCAATTTCAATTCCGCGTTGAAATCTAATTTCAATTAATATATCCGATATATTATTTTAGCCCAATTAAAAAAATTAAATAGTAAAATCCAATTTAACTATTAGATTTACTTTACTGATTAATTCCAAATTAATTGTGTTCTCTCTTTTCGACGAATTTAATCCCAGATAAATTCTCGTCGCAATTAATCCCAGATTAATTCTTTCTCTTTTAATTAATCACAGATTAATTCATTGCCGTAATTAATCCCAGATTAATTTTCTTTTTCATAATTAATCCCAGATTAATTTTCTGTTCGAGTCAAATCTCAACGGTGAATCTTCGGGAAGCAACCTAAGAGATCCCTGGATATGTTGGCAGTAAATACGATCATCGGACAATCCGAATATGTGCGTAACCAATACCATGTTTTTACCGATTTACAAGACATAGTTGACTTCTAGCAAAGCATCGTGCCTACCCAATTCTCCAGAAATATTCTTCTGTGGATACAAGATCTTTGTCAGACGTAATATACGTAGTATTGTGTATTACGATCCAGTATCGATATCACATGCTAGGCCTAAGACTGGAATTGTGTCTGCCCCGTACGAAGTATATATCGGATCTCTGGTAACTAGTCTCTATAATCGGATAATCATGACCTAGTCATATTATCCCGATGACTACAGTACTAAAGAGTAATAGTTCCGTATCCTGCATGATTATCATCTCCATATGACTAAAGTGATACTTCCATCTTGACATCACATCCAATACACTACGATTCTCAGTATACCTAGAAGAGGTGTACACAGAACTTGTTAAAGCCCCGGACGACCAAAACCAAAGTATATTGATTGTCGCAAGTATTAGCGATGCAAGTCTCAGGTTAAGACCAAATACACCTACCCTGATTCGGATTCCCATAGACACATAGTCATACTACCAATGGGATTCTGAGGGGTCTATCCAGAGCGAAGCTAGTTTTGTACCATCGGTAAACATAACCTCCTATTACACTTGCATGAGTATCCTATACGCAAATATATGAGAACTATGCCATTATGCCTCCATAATGCGCACAAGTACAATACTAGTCTATTCTGCATTATCGATGTCCAGTCTCGATAATACTACGACTATGGATATTTATTGATTAAACCTTAGTGGATTAATATTGTCTCATATCTTATTAATTCTGTACTAATTATATGGACTTCTATCATTTATATATCCCGGTAATCCAATTACAAAAGATAAAAGAGCAATTTCCTTTATCACATAGTTAATTTGTACAACAACGTCATGTTCTGTACAAATAGTGATGCTATGGGTCATAGTTATCCAACATGTTTCATAAACTTGGGGGCATGCCATCCACTTTGCACCAGGTTATTAAGTTCCCACATAGGGGGAAGTCGTAACCATCAGGGCTGAAGTAGACAATGTTGTGGCTACTTTAGACATACAGCCTCTCACAAGGTTCCAAGTGGCGGCAAACTTCGAAGAATGGTTGGACCATAAAGTGGCTAAAATCATGGAAAATGTGAAATATGAGCCGGACACGAGTTTGAGTGCTAAAGGAGCACTACCAAATTTCAAGGGAAAGAGAGGATTGAGGTATGAATCTGATGGGAATGAACCGAAGACCAAGAAGAGATGGGTGATAATGGAATACTTTGTGAAAGCGACAGGGTATCAAGGAGAGCCTGAACCCGTAGAAGTCAATGAGATCATAGTACCAAGGTTCGAGATCTTCAAGGATGTGATGGAAGTTGTGAAAGAGAAAGATAAATGGGAAGAAGAACTACTGCAGTTCGAGAATCTGACGCTCGAAGAAAGCAAGGAGACGAAAGAAGACGAGGCTCCAAATGATGAAGATGTTTATTTTCCTGACTTATTTGATTGTAATCCTACATTTATTAATAATAAAGACATTGATTTTGCTTACTTGTTCGAGTCTTTTCATGTTACTCTGCATCATAACACGCATGACATGAGCATATTTGACATTAACTCAATAAAGAAAAATGCATTTAATCTTGGTACATATGAAAACCCCAAGGAAATTTTAATTGCAAGTGCGGTTACCTCTGATGAGCGAAAAAAATTAGAGAGAATATTAATAAAATATGCAAAAGTATTTGCCTGATCCTATGAAGACAAGCCAGGAGTGGACTAGAGTATTGCCCAGCACATGATACCAACTTATCCGAACATGAGACCAGTAAAGCAAAAGCTCCGAAGAATGAGGCCAAAATGGGCCGAAAAGGTTAGGGAAGAAGTCAAGAAGAAGATAGATATTGGGTTCTTAGAGGTGGTGAAGTACCCTGAGTGGTTAGCCAACATTGTGCCGGTACCGAAGAATGATGGAAAGGTCAAAATGTGCATGGATTATAGGGACCTCAACAAAGCTTGCCCAAAAGATGATTTTCCCATACCTCATATAGACATGTGGTTTATAGCGTGGCTTTATCTGCTATGTACTCGTTCGCAGATGGATTCTCAGGATATAACTAGGTCCTCATGGCCAAAGAAGACAAGCAAAAGATTTCATTTGTAACTGAGTGGGGTACATATTGATACAAGGTGATGCCTTTTGGACTCAAGAATGCGGGAGCCACTTATCAACGAATGGCCACTGCATTATTCCATTACTTGATGCATAAGGAGATTGAGGTATATGTGGATTACATGATGGTTAAGTCAGAGACAAGGGCCGGACATATTGAAGCGCTGGAGAAATTCTTCCAGAGAGTCGATAAGGACAACATTTGACTCAACCCCAAGAAGTGTGTGTTTGGGGTAACATCCGGAAACTTATTAGGGCATACGGTAGGAATGGGAGGGATAGAAGTGGACCTTGAAAAAATCAAGGCAATTACTGAGATGCCCACACCGAAGACAGAAAATAAAGTTAGAGCTTTTCTCCGGAAAATGCAGTATATTAGTCGATTTATTGTCAAAATAACATTACTATGTGGGCCAATCTTCAAGTTATTAAGGAAGGACCACCCTGTGGAGTGGAATGGGAAATGTCAAGAAGATTTTAACAAAATCAAAGAATATCCGGTTAAGCCGCCCATCTTGAAACCCCCAAGGCAGAGGAAACCCTTGATGTTGTATTTGGCCATAGAACTCGAAGCGCTGAGGGCGATGATGGTACAGGCAGATGAGACAGGGGTGGAACATGTTGGGGTTGGTGCTCAGAGCGCCAATCCGGACCGTATTTATGTATGATTCATGAATACGAATATCCCCTTATTCCATAATATTACTTATTTATGGTTGCACCTCTTATTCTTATATACATATTCGATCTGATTACGATTAGATTGAAAATAAATGTGGTTTAGTGATATGTATATATTAGACAAACGCCCGATAATATATAATGCAGTACACAGTTACAAAGTTAGTTTGTAATTGACATTGGGAAGTGTCACTGCTATATGAATATTATCAAACATAGTTCCTGGTCAAGATTTGCTAACACGGGTCGGTTAGTCAAATCCGTTGAGACCAGTACATGTCGTATATCGAGACTTGGTCCGATGGTTTATCCCAATGAACCATGAGTCTAGGGAGACTCGTATAGACGTGTAGGTGTTTATAATGGATAAACACTGAACGACTCACGAAGATTCTTAATGGATGGTACCCAACGTCAATAAGAATCTTCTCGGGTAGAGTAGCATAGTGGTCCTTCGACTTGAGACACCACTGTGGATGTTTGAGACATCCTCCACACTTAGATGGCAGTCACGTCACCGATCTATTTAGATCAGACCTCCACCTGTTCGTTGGGTATGGATCGATCCTCAGGATATCCTGTGTGTGTCAAGATATGATCCGTCAGTTCTGTGTACAGAGCATAGGTATTCCATATATATTTAGCAGTCTGTTAAATCTGTGGCCACAGTATACATCAGAAGTAAGTTCCGAGTGTTATTTAGAGATTGCTAATAGATACGTCGACGAGATAATACCTATAGAGATTTGACGTTCACATCTATATCTCTGGGATTATCTGGATACCTGTGACGGAGAGATTATACGTATGCAATGACCTTGACCTGTATGATTCAGCTAGTTTATCTGTGATCGTCATAATCTACGGGTGGATAGATTATGCACATGAAATTGGATTTCGTGACGGATATACCTGAATCTAGAGAGTCTCAATAATGAAACTTACTCGTAGAGCACTAGAGCAACATTTATGAATAATGATGATTATTTATAAATCGTTTAATCGTTAAACGAAAAAATACATGCGAACGGGCCGAACCGTCATTTCATAATTAATGTGTATTTGTATTTAATATATGATATTATTAAATACACATTAATAAATAGTCAAATAAAGGTATTTGACATATATCATTAATATATGTATTTGAGATATTTAAAGTAAATATAATACATATATTTGATATATTTGTATTAATTAATTATTTAATTATTTAATTGTTAAATGATTAATATAATTAAAATATAAATATCTCACCAAATGATAAAGTTAGGAAATGATTATAATTTGCAATTGTTGACTTATACATTAAAGGAAAAAGGTTGTCGAATTGATTTTGACTTCTTAAGATATTTGTTCAAAATTGTTTGAAAAATTAAAATGTCTTTCTCCTTTATTTTTGATTAAATTCGGCCATGACCTTGAAAATATATAAGAGATATATTTTCTTAGTTGCATTTGTTGACTTTATATTAATATCTTTAAAAGGTTTTAGATATTTATTAAAGTTGATCAAATGAAAATGAAATGGAAATGAAATTTATAAACTTGTACAAGTCTAGGTGAATTTCGGCCAAGGCATTGTTTGTGCAAGTATATATTGTTTTTCATTTCATTTCATTCTATAACCTAATACACTTTAAAGAAAAACTCCATTAATGGAAGCAAAGGAAGCTTGTGAGAAAGAAAGAAGAAATCAAAGAAAGCTTGGATTTTAGTGAGTTTTTCCAACTTACTATTAGAAAGGAAAATGTTCCTTAGGATCTAGGCTTTAACATATGATGTTCTTAGGTTATTTCTTTCTTTATTCCTTGTTTTTTTGTTGATGGAAGTTTTGATGGAAGTGTTGAGCATGTATGATGAAGGAAGGTTGTGACTATTGTAGTTATAAGCTTTCTTTTAAGGTTTTGGAAACCATGTTGCTAATCTAGAGTTTTTGACCCACTCTTAGATGACCTAGATTTGATCTTGAGTTGTTTCATTGTGTTGATACTTTGATTGGATGGAAGAAACATGATTGAAGTATTGGATTTAACCAATTTGGTCTAATTTGTCCAATTTGATGAAATTGAAAAATTAGGGTTCATGACCAATTCCAAATTTGGAGATTTTCATATATATTGTGTATTTTGATGTGTATATGATTCATATAAATTTTCATGTTGATTGGATTACATCTTGATGTGTTTTGAAGCATGAAATGACAAAGTGCACAAATGGCACCCCATTGGGAGCATTCGGCCAAGTGAGTGAAATTTGGGGATTTGGTTGCTTTTGGTGTTTTGATGTTTTGAACATGCTAAGTTCATCTTATAAATGATTTAGAATCATTCAGAATTGATTTGATCAATTTCGGACTAAAATGGACAAAATACCAATGTAAGGGCATTTCGGTAAATTCACTTGAATATGATTGATTTGAATTTTATTTCATAATTTGATTATTGGATAATTAAATAAATATGTTTATTTAATTAATCCAAGAAAAATTTTTGAAATCGGAAAATACGATTTTCCACCGCTTCCGTTGCGTTACCGGATTTAGCCCCTAAAACCCCTACAAAATGGTATCAGAGCGAGTCTGATTCTAGGCCTCCATAAATGATTAGCTTATTTTATTCAATGTTTAATAATGTTTTTTTGACTTTATACATGCATGTTGTAATCTAATTTGATTAGATTTAGGGTGTATGACACTTAATGGAACATCCCCGCTTAATAAGGTTTTAAAGTAACTAGTATTTGGAATACTTGTTTCTTGGTCCGTCTTGTCAATACGATTTATAAATATCTTTTCGTTGACTACATCCGAGACCGTGCCTCTGCTGTGAGGGTGTAGCTGATAGAAATTTATTTATGCCGAATGTATATTAGATACTAGATAAATTCAAGCGAAAGCGGAATCCTGAACGTCCCTAGCTGTCAGGGTTACGTAAGTAACTTGAGTTTATCATTGATAAGTTTAACCTTGGTACGTCTCCTTGTGGGCCTGCCTTCGCAGCGACAACGAGAAACGGCCAGGACCGGAACCTTGGAGTCACTAGTGAGTGATTGACAATTAGTTGTCTACCTGTGAATATACGTCGGCGAGACCGTGCCTCTGTTGTGAGTCGAAATATATTCATGGGGTCCTCTTCCCATTATGGAATTCGATTTAATTATTGAATTCTCGTCTTTCCGTTGGGGATTACGGTATTACGTAAAAATAGTGGGAGGCACTGCTAAGTTTAAAATATTCCATAACTTAGGCAGTGTATGTTATTATGGAAATTTCCGCTTGTTTGTTTCCTTATTCTATAGTAGATAGAATTAAACTTTTATTTACTGCACACATATTATGATATGTTATCTGACTAGACTCTTGGTTGTAGTTATTCTAGAATAGGTTCTAGATACTATTAGACAAGGATATTATTAGATTAGTCTAAACCATCGGGAACTATTGTTCCGATTTTCTTAAAAAATAAAGATGGTTAATGACTTAGTTTCTAAGTCACAACAGATAATCTAGATAGATATCCCTTTTAGGATATAATACTTTAGAGACAATAGTTTCTTATGCAGTAAGAATTGACTTGAATTAGTTCATGTCTCGAGATTCTTGACTGGCATTAAGAAAGCCCCATTAGGTATTTGTTTATCTAGTAATGACGTTTCTTAGCTTTAATTACCTTTATAGGCAATGTGTCCGACACGATTTGCTAATCAGTTATTTACAATTGTTGTGAATAGTTGAATGCAAATAGTAAAGCTAAAGAAAGGAGATGCGTATATTTGTGTATAGAAAATATCGATTTTGACAATACTACAACTATAGGTATTGGATACCAGATCTCCCGTCTAGTTATTTGAAATATTGGTTAACGATTGTTTTGATATTTGATATCGGAACTTGCGACTATTGGATAGTTATTTGTTTTTATAAACAATTGTTATATATTTTAAATATGACTAGTAGTGTCATTGACTTAGATATAAACATTAAGAAAAATTATTCGGTAATAGTAAATAATTTAGAACGGTGCTTTATGAGTTTAATCACTTAAGCATTGGATGCTTATTCCGTATGGTAAAGGATGGTTTGATACTAGATCACACCACACATCCTTATCCATTTAATGAATATTGTATTCAGGAAAGTGATTAAGATCTCGTTTAACCAATGATTATCATTGGACCACCAAATTTATTTAACTGATACATTGGATATATGTAATTTTATAAATAATAATTGCTTAAGGTAGTTTTCTTTATTTCGTAACTTAGTTGATGAATTGTCATAACTTAGTTACGTATTTCTGAAGGAACACATATTGAAAGTCTTGAAAGTATCAAGAACTTTCAATCTGTTCTGATGAAACGAAGATTGAACATTTTTGACTTGTTCAAATATATTCAATCTAAAGTATTTTGAAAACTTGATCCTTAAAATTCATTACATGTCTTTGAACTGTTCAAAGATATTTGATACGATCAAACATTTGAATTTAAAGCAATTAGTTCTAAGGTTATACAGTGAATATATTCATATTCAATATTATTCTCCCACGATTCCATCTTGATGGAATTGAGTAGTGGGAGCAATTGAATCTTATATGATTTGATTCGTTTGATATTGAATGTTACCGAATTAGTTTCAATACTTTGGGGTTATACTCTAGTAACACTGATTCATCTCTTTAATTAATGTTCCATTATTTTCTACAGTTGCATATATGATATGTATAGGTAGAAAAATCTGAATCTTGAAAAGTTTAAGATTTGAATGTTTCTTTTGTATAATAGTTATATAATGGAAATTACTTACACCTCGGAGGTATAAGTAAAAGTTTATCGTTTATTCTGTTTAATAGAATATTGTATTCTATTTAATAGAATATCTTTCCTACGATTCTAAGTAATAAAATCGTTTTATTACTTGGTGTGTAACATCAGATGTTAACTATTGTAGAAAGGACTTGACTTATTGAAGTCAAATGTGAGAATGATAAATAATAAATGGAACTACGTAATTAATAAGATAAAACAACCCTTATACATCTTCCGTACAAGTCCAATAGGATAACAGAATCATTCACGAGTATTTGATACTTAATGGTTCCGTTGTTTTCTTACTGAAGAAAAAAATTATCCTATAACTTATAATAGAAGCGATATTTGATATCGATTCTGGAAGTTCACCATTGAACCATAGATCTAAGATTGTTCATAGCTTACTACGATCAAGTTTTGAACTTGATTAAGCTTTCATTATGAATTAGTTCATGATATGTGCTAATTATTTGCGCAGCGAAAGCATTGTGAGCTTATTAAAGGTTTGACCTTTACAGTATGACAGTGAGAAATGTTATACTCAGTAATCTATTGTAGATTCTGAGAAAACTTATCTCTAGTCACACTAAATGAACAATTAAAGATATATTGGTTAATGTTGATAATAAACTGTATATTTTAGCTAAAGAATGCAAAGTGGAATTTTTGGATGACTTATTCAGATAAGAGATCAGTTGTGATTTCCTTATTTGAAGAGTTCATTCTGAAATGGCCCTAGAGTTTGTGTTCTGCTGAGATCGCAGTTTAGTGTGCTAGCTTACAGAGCCTATTGTAGACTCGGATAAGTCTTCCAGAAATATGTGTTCTCTATTTTTGATATCGTCAGATTGTCTGATCTTGTCAAAGTATAAAGAATACATATGTGATTAGAAGGGTTAGTGGGAGCGTACAAATTACTTTCTAGTGTTATATATCCTGACGACATTATCATTATTATTGTAATAATGAGATGTTTGTGAGGTAAAAGATTTACCTAAGTCTTCTTTACTCCGTGAAAGCAGTGGGAGTTGTCTCTGTTATATTTGATATAAAGTTTTATATATGATATGAAACTTGGAGACTTGTGAGATACTCCTATTAGTCGTACATTAGATATGATCTAATGAAGGACATAACAAGGCTATCTGTATGACAGTTATTGTATGTCTTATACAAAGTATTCATCTTTCGTAAATGATGATTCCTTTTTCGAAAGAGATATTGATTAGAATGTCTAAACAATATTATGTATCATTTGATGATGACATAGTGAATACTTTATTATGTGCGATTATCGATGTCGATTTAATCGTAATTGTTACGAGTTATTTTGACATCCTATAGACCATATGATGGATCTTGAAACACGTTATTTATGATCTTTGAGATATTAAGAACGAGTTTCTAATTCATGGAGAATATAGTCTGCAACCATTAGGGTCATATTAGTTTTGAGACTAATTATGACATTAGACAGTCTACGTCATAAAGAGTCAGAAAAGATGCAGTGGGAGTGTCACGAAGGATTCTACTTTTATAGTGGAATTAAATGCAACTTATAAAGTATTGACTTATGAAGTTGCATAGTGACCTTATAAAATAGAAGCTTTGAATTGTTATTGTGCTTGCGGTTGTCTTCATAGTATTTTGGTTTTGATCCTTAAATACTTGGACAACTCAGTAGCTGTAGCACAATACTGATGTAGCATCAGAGTCATATTAATGTATAATCTAGATTCTACAAAATATGAATGATGCTGACTATGGGAAACGGTGGAGTTTGTTTGACAAACTCAATATGTCATAGCGGACTTGTTTTTGTTGCCTACCTCTTAAGTACTGGGAGAGCTTTTGAGGGCCATGTGCATACGATGCACATTGGGACGTGTATATGATACCGTGGATTGGCACTAGAGCAAGTGGGAGAAATTGTTGGGGTTGGTGCTCAGAGCGCCAATCCGGACCGTATTTATGTATGATTCATGAATACGAATATCCCATTATTCCATAATATTACTTATTTATGGTTGCACCTCTTGTTCTTATATACATATTCGATCTGATTACGATTAGATTGAAACTAAATATGGTTTAGTGATATGTATATATTAGACAAAAGCCCGATAATATATAATGCAGTACACAGTTACAAAGTTAGTTTATAATTGACATTGGGAAATGTCACTGCTATATGAATATTATCAAACATAGTTCCTGGTCAAGATTTGCTAACACGGGTCGGTTAGTCAAATCCGTTGAGACCAGTACATTTCGTATATCGAGACTTGGTCCGATGGTTTATCCCAATGAACTATAAGTCTAGGGAGACTCGTATAGACGTGTAGGTGTTTATAATGGATAAACACTGAACGACTCACCAAAGATTCTTAATGGATGGTACACCAACGTCAATAAGAATCTTCTCGGGTAGAGAGTAGCATAGTGGTCCTTCGACTTGAGACACCACTGTGGATGTATGAGACATCCTCCACACTTAGATGGTAGTCACGTCACCGATCTATTTAGATCAGACCTCCGCCTGTTCGTTAGGTGTGGATCGATCCTCAGGATATCCTGTGTGTGTCAAGATAGGATCCGTCAGTTCTGTGTACAGAGCATAGGTAGTCCATATATATTTAGCAGTCTGTTAAATCTGTGGCCACAGTATACATCGGAAGTAAGTTCCGAGTTTTATTTAGAGATTGCTAATAGATACGTCGACAAGTAATACCTATAGAGATTTGATGTTCACATCTAAAACGACGACTAGTGTCCCATTTCCAACACGGAGGTCAATCACTCCTTAAGCCAGTCTCCTGCTAATCCGCAGATCCTGCTCATCAGTACAAATGTGAGTACCACAACCAGAATCAAAAATCCAATTTTTTAAACTAGAAGTAGTCATGACTATTTCTATAACAAACATACATGAGGCCGGTGCCTTACGCGCCTTGATTTCCTTCCTGAGTGCCTTGTACTCGCGGCAGTCACGCTTCTAGTGACCCCGCTGTCCACACTGAAGACAAACATCTTGGGATTTGTCTTTGGGTTTCCCAGAACCCTTTGACGATTTGGCCTTGCCTTTCTTCTTATGTTTCTACTTTTTAACACCTCCAGTCGCCTTGGGCCAAGCCCTCGGAGTATGAGATGTTGAAGCATAGTGCACCTTGCGCTTCTTGCCCTTAAGGAGCTCATGTTCTGCCTCAGGTAGAGTGGACATCAACTCTCCAAGAGTTTGGTCTTGGTTCAACATGATGTAGTTCATGATGAACCCACTCCAAGTGTCGAGGAGAGACTGTAGGATCAAATCTACTGAAGTCTCAGCCTCGAAGACTATGCCCATCTGTCTGAGCTGCTCAATATCAGCAATCATCTCTGAGACATGATGCTAAACAAACGTACCCTCTGACATTCGAGCCCGGAAAAGCTTCTTCCGTAACTATTATCTTTGCGATCTAAGATTAGATCGGTGGATATCATGCAACTTCGCCATCATCTCATAGGGATCCAACCCCTTGTTTTGACGACGGAATTGTGGAGTCATAACGGCAAGCATTACCGATCGAGCAGTCACATTATCATCGCTATGAGTCTTCCAAAGCTCTAGCTCAAGCAACTGATCAAGTTGGGGCTTGGGCCCAAGAGGTTGCTCTATAGTATAGTGTAACTTCTCGGATCGCAGAACAATTCTGAGATTCATATCCCAGTCTTGAAAGTTTCTGCCATTAAAGACGTTGTCGCCCATGACAATATCCCTAATGCTTAACTTTCCAGTCATCTTAACCGCAATAGTCCAACTATTCGATTAACGATGTTTGGGTACAGTCTAACTGTTAGAAGAAAAATAACACAATATTAGTCCAACTAATAAAATAATTTTGACGAAATAATTTGAAAGCTCGTAAAGCTAAGTATTTGAACGAAATTGGAATTAATCGATAAAATAATATTTTCGATATATTATACGAAATTAGATTTCAACGCAGAATTAAAATTAGATTTTAATTTGGGCGAACGAATTAATTTAGAATTAATTCGTTAGCGATATGAATAGTAATATTGCTAGGCAAAATTATTTAATTAAATTTGATATAATTACGTCGCAACGGAAAATTCATTAATTTGGAATTAGCGAAACCGAGCCCGGGAGAGTTTGCGGGCCCACTCGCATTTCGAATCAAGTGGGGCCCACAAGTCACATCAAGCGTCAAATCACTAGTCAATCAAGTGATGAAAGTCACATCACTTTGAGTGAAGTGATGCTTGTCATCATTGATTGATGTGAATAGTTGATGGAAGGCTTTTAATGGCTTGTACATCTTTTGGAAAGTCTAATTGGAATTTGTTTTTTGAAAATCAAAAACTAAAGACACAACTTCATCTTCCTCCTCTGTCCTCTCAAGTTTCGTCCAAGGGCCATTTTCTTTCTTATTTTCTTAGCTTGGCCGAGAATATCAAGAAACTTAAGGAAGGATTTGCGACAAATTTTTCCGAGTGCTAGCACATTAAAGAGTCATCCAAAGGTGATATGGAAACAAACCCTTGAGCATGGAATCCATTGATAAAGCTTGGAGCTTGAAGATCATCCATGGAGCATAAAATAGAGCCAAAGTCGTGAGCTTCAAGAATGAGCAATTTTTGTTGTTCGACGCATCGCAAATCCGATCAAAGTGAGTATTTTCGCAACTTAACTTTGTTGTATTCACACGTTTAAATGCTTAAATTGATCTTGGTTTGAACTAGAAAAACCAAAAGGTTCAAGATGAACCCGCCCCAGCTTTCGGGTAGAGACTATAAGATCAAATATATGGAAGTCTCGACCTTGTAGGTAATGCGCATCTAACCTTAGCTGTTTGATGTCAGCAATCATCTACGACACCTAGTGCTCGAAAGATGTACCCTCTGACATACGAGAGCGAAATAGCTCCTTTGCAATTCATACTTCTGAGATCTAAGATTAGATCTGTGAAGATCCTTCAATTTTAACATCATACAATAATGATCCAATCCTTTGTTCTGACGACGAAATTAAGGTGTCATTACAGCAAGCATGACAGATTGAGCACTAAATTTATCATCATGATGAGACTTCTAAAGCTCATGTTCTACTATTTGCTCAACTCCGGGCACAGGCCCGAGAGGTTTCTCTATCCAATAGAGTAACTTCTCAGCTCCCAGGACCATCATGAGATTCATTTCCCAATCTGGAAAATTTACATCGTTAAAGACATTTTCACCTAGGATTATGTTCTTTTACGCTAATCTTTCAGCTATATTGATGGCTATAGTCCAACTATCCAATTAATAATTTTGGGTACAATCAAATGTAATGATTACAATAGTCCAACTATATAATCAACTACAAATGATTGGTTACTTTCAAATGTAATGATTACTATAGTACAACTATATAACCAACTACAAATGAAGTTGTTTGAATACAGTCCAATAGTTTAAAGAAAGCAATATTAAATATTAGTCCATCTAATATATTTATAACTACGATAAATTAAATAAAAGAGCACGTATTGGCAAGTATCTAAACGAAATTGCAAATTTAATACTAGCTTCCCACTATTTTTCGGCGAGCCTCTAACCCTCTATAGAGTACTCGGGAAACCTAGTTTCCTAGTGGGCTAGAATCCCTTTAAATAACACACAACCTTGACTTTGGCCAACAAGTTGTATGAAACTTAACTAGGTAGATCTCTAACATCAATTGGATCCCATCCAATTTCTAGATCCAGTAGGTGGACCTCCAAGTCTGAAAATATATCCAATATATGTAAATATATCCAATATATTTCCTAACCTTTTCCTCTGAATCAACTAAGCCTTGCTTTGGCTCAACAAGCTTAATGATTCTAGTTAAGCGGGACCCATTGACAGTGGGAAAGCTTCGTAATCCATGTCGATGAACTAGAGGTGACCTTGACTTTGGCCAACAAGTCACAACCGCCCAAGACATGCGTTATAGAACAAAATTTTCGTAATTCAAACACATATGCGATGGACATTGATCTTGACTTTGCCCAACAAACCAATGCCAATCTTGGATCTTGAGAGAAAACCACTTAATGGAAGGAAAAACGCTTAATATTTGATGAGGGTTTTTCGCGTAAATTGGCAACCAATTTATTATCTTTGATTAGGTCTCATCATACACCCTTAATCATGCATTCTAAAAATAATAAGGCGCAAATAAAATTAATAATGATATGCATATGTATATATAACAAATTTGTTCCTAGAACAAATCTCTCCATTTCCTCTCTCCCGCTAGCACTATTCATACTTCTACCCAATTACATTGAGGGGAATTGGTGAGAAGAGAAATACAATGAGAAAATAGATCATAGGCTGGACACGCAGGTCCAATTTAATAAATTCTAAATTTATTACAACAATTTCCAAAATTGCCCTCACCCTTCTAATATCCATCTGATATACATTATTCATACAATACATCCATGTATTCACACAAAGCATGTTATTCAATCAATCTAATCCAATTAAATAATCTTTGAATTAATGACCATCCAATGTTCAAACAATGATTTGATTTGCGCAAGTCCAGCTCGTTTAAGAATAAGTACTTAAAGTACGTATTCTTGAATTATATCGAACTACAATTTTAAATCCAATTTAAATTGTATGCAATACTAATTCATATTTAATTCCAAATTAAATAATTACACTTTTAATAGTGCCTTCTAGACTTGGATTCCAAATCCAATCTTCATGGTCTCAAAGGCCCAATTAACATCCAATGTCAATTTAATTAAAGTCCAATGGATTTATTTCATGCTCTAAACATATCCAATTGTCTAAAATCAAAAAATTACCATGAGTGTTCCTACGACATACATTCGACCATGCTAAGAATTTGGGGATTTTTGATCTAATCAATATTTCACAAATCCAACAATGGAAAAATCCAATTCAACATCATATAAACATAACCCAACCATCAATTTAGGAAAATCAAGCTCCAAGCCAAAAAAATCCCAAATTAAAGTTTAGAACCCTAGATTTTCAAATCAAACTTAGGATGCTCCGATACCATTGATAGTGTTCCTATAACATCCCAATGATCTCTAAGATGATTTGTGTGTGAATTAATAAAAGAAAGTTGCGGAAAAAACTCACCTTGATCGGTTTTAGGCTTTCAAAAATTCCTTTGGATGTAGTAGCCCAGAGCTTGAAATCGAGTTCCAAACTCTCAGGTGAGTTTCCCTATCACCTACTTTTGACTCTCCATGTACTAGCAAGTTGAAATTTTGCAACAAAAATCAAAGAAAATGAAGAGAGGAGTTCGGCCATTTGAGAGAAAATGGGAGAGAGAGTGAATAGTTAAGGTTTCCAAAACAAGTGTGTGTTATATATGGTTTCATAAACCATGTTGGATAATGCTAAGTGATTTTGTAAAAAACCATTTACTTTTTGCCAACTACCACCATCACCTTTGACAAGTGATGTGAGTGGTGGGTCCCACCCAATTAAATTCAAAATTCAAGTGTTATTAGACAACATTCTTCGGGCTCGGTTTCGTTTAATCTGATTAAACAAATTTTGCGTCGCGACGTAATTAAACCTAATTTAATTAAATAATAATGCCTAGCAAAATTATTACGTAAGTCGCTTACGAATTAATTCCAAATTAATTCGTTCCCTTGAATTAAAATCCAATTTTAATTCCGTGTTGAAATCCAATTTCAATTAATATATCTGATATATTTTTTTAGCCCAAATAAATAAATTAAATAGAAAAATCAAATTTAACTTTTAAATTTATTTTACCGATTAATTCCAAATTAAATGTGTTATCTCTTCTTCAGGAATTAATCCCAGATTAATTTATGACGTAATTAATCCCATATTAATTTCCTCTCTGTTAATTAATCCCAGATTAATTATTGACGTAATAAATCCCAGATTAATTTTCTCTCTCATAATTAATCCCAGATTAATTCTGTTCGAGTCAAACTCATCGGTGAATCATCGGGAAGCGACCCAAGAGATCCCTGGATATGTTGGCAGTAAATACGGTCATCGGACTATTCGAACACGTGTGTACCCGGTACCACATTCTTACCGATTTACAAGACATGGTTGGCTTCTAGCAAAGCACCGTGCCTACCTAATTCTCCAAAAATATTCAACGAAGAATATACAATCTTTATCAGGCGTAGTATACAGTGTATTTCGTATTACGATCCAATATCGGATGTCAAATGCTAGGCCTGGGGCTGGAATTGTGTCTGCCCCGTACGAAGCATATATCGGATCACTGGCAACTAGTCTCTATAATCGGATAATCATTACCTAGTCAAATTATCCCAATGACTGCAGTACTTAAGAGTACCAGTTCCGTATCCTACGTGATATGACTGAAGTGATACTTCCATATTGACATCACACCCAAAACACTACGATTCTCAGCAAACCTAGAAGAGGCGTACACAGAACCTGTTAAAGCCCCGGACGACCAAAACCAAAGCGTACTGATTGTCGCAAGTATTAGCGATGTAAGTCTTAGGTTAAGACCAAATACACCTACCCTGATTCGGATTCCCATAGACACATAGTCATACTACCAATGGGATTCCGATGGGTCTATCTACAACGAAGTTATTCCCGTACCATCATGTAACAGAACCTCCTATTACACCTGCATGAGTATCCAATACCCAAATATATGAGAACTATGTCGTTAAGCTTCCATAACGCAGACAAGTGTAATACTAGCCTATTCCGCATTATCGATGTCCAGTCTCGATAATACTACGACTAGGGATATTTAGTTATTTAACCTTTCGTGGATTAATACTGTCTCATATATTATTAATCTGGTACTAATCATATAGACTTTTATCATTTATATATCCGAGTAATCTAATTACAAATGATAAAAGCAATTTCCTTTGTCACATAGTTAATTTTGTACAAAAACACCATGTCCTTTACAAAATATTGATGCTATGGGTAATAATTGTCCAACAGACTGAAGGGTTGATTTCTTCTCGGTTTTCGGGGGCAGGTCTCCTTGAT
>SKCR01010235.1:0-22715 GCA_019454045.1 Zanthoxylum bungeanum | reverse complement strand
GACAATTGGAGAACTAAGGCTTATGAAGCAAGGAGACGATGAACCTCTGAAGATATTCATTGAAAGATACCATAATATGGTACTCGAAGTCGGAGGGTATGAATCCCCCGAAGCCCTGGAAAGCTTGAAGGGAGCCTTGAAGGTCGGAAGGCTATGGACCCATCTGAGGATCCAAGACACCCCGGACTACGCCACCGCTCTGGAGGTGGCCCGAAAATTCGTTTTGTTGGAGAACGAAGAGAAAGTATCCCGAAAAGGGAACACTATCAGAGAAAGAACCGCAAGGGAGGGAGCCCCTCTCCGGACAGAAAGAGAATCCAGAAGACCACCCCTGAAGCACAAAGAATTCAAGCCACTGCACCGGGACAATCAAGAAAGAAGGGCGCCGACCCAAGTGAACCATGTGGTCGGGGAAGATGCATACATTCCCCTAAAGAAACCACTAGGGCAAATTGTCATGGAGATCTAGGGGAAAGGCCTCTTAGTGGAACCCGACCAAAGGAGATTCCCCCCGGACAAAAGAAACCAAAAGGCTTATTGTGTACACCACAACTCCAAAGGACATGCAACAGACGGATGTAAAGATCTGCGAGAGCAAATGGAAGATCTAGCACGAAACGGGTATCTCAACAAATACATTGACCACGAGGTCATGACAGCCAGACAAAGAGCACGTGGTCGCCAAATCAATATCATCGCAGGAGGAAGAACACTGGCCGGAAACTCTAACCGGTCAAAGAAAGATTACAGCAGAACCCGAGGACCAGATGTCTTAGAAACAGAGCAGGGCACAGGGCTACCGGGAGGCCGGTCGGTACCAATAATGTTCACTGATGAGGATACCCGAGGAGTAAGTTTCCCTCATGACGATGCATTGATAATCAAGGCAGTCATCAGCGGGTCGGAAGTAGACAGAATCCTAGTGGTCCCCGGGAGCGCAGTTGATATAATTTCCAGAGAAGCGCTGGAAAACCTAGGGGTAGAATATGCAACCCTTACCAACGATAGCACTCCCTTATATGGTTTCGGAGGATCAGCCGTTATCCCACTAGGAAGAATACAGTTGGCAATAACTGTCGGGACACATCCCCGGACCCGGACGATCATGACAGACTTCACTGTAGTAGACTGCATGAGCAGTTACCAGGCCATCGTGGGGAGACCCTTCATGATGAAAACGAAAGCCGCAATGTCCTGCTACCACCTAAAACTGAAATTCCCCACTCGGGAGGGGATTGGAATTGTGTGCGGAAGCCAGAAAACAGCTCGCAGCTGCTTCGCAACTCTCTCACGAGAAACTCTATGCATCACAGAAGACAGTCGAAAACGACAAAGGAACCAGGGAGAAGAAGAAGAAGACAGATGCCCAG
Source organism: Zanthoxylum bungeanum (assembly GCA_019454045.1). Classification (NCBI taxonomy): domain Eukaryota; kingdom Viridiplantae; phylum Streptophyta; class Magnoliopsida; order Sapindales; family Rutaceae; genus Zanthoxylum; species Zanthoxylum bungeanum. The sequence continues at coordinate 21,345 of SKCR01010235.1, read as the reverse complement.
GCGCCTGGCCAAACAAAAGCGCTCGACTCGCTGCAGCTGAGGAAACCGAGGAGATAGAACTTTACGGGGCAGGAAAAAGTATAAAGATAGGGGGAGGCCTGAGCGAGTCCATACGACAAGATCTTCTAGAATGCCTGAAGGGATACCCGGATGTCTTTGCCTGGGGATACAGTGACATGCCGGGGATCGACCCGAAATTCATCAATCACCGCCTAGCAGTAGACTCATCTCGCAAGCCGGTCAGGCAGAAGAGAAGGAACTTCAATCAAGAGAGGAGTAAAGTAATAGCAGCCGAGGTCGAGAAGCTACTAAAGGCGGGTCTCATCAGGGAAGCAAGGTACCCGGATTGGGTATCGAACATGGTATTGGTCAGGAAGAACAATGGCAAGTGGCGAATGTGCGTCGATTTCACTGACTTAAACAAAGCATGCCCAAAGGACAGTTTTCCTTTGCCGAACATAGACCAGCTGGTAGACACCACAACCTGCCAAGGATTACTGAGCTTCATGGATGCTTTCTCCGGATACAACCAGGTCAAAATGTGCCCGGCGGACGAAGAAAAGACAACCTTCATCACGGATCAGGGGCTCTACTGCTATAAAGTGATGCCCTTCGGGCTAAAAAACGCCGGGGCAACTTTCCAAAGGTTGGTAAACAAAGTTTTCAAGCCACTCATCGGCATTACAATGCTGGTCTATGTCGATGACATGATAACAATGTCAAAAGAACCAAACAACCACATGGACGACCTAAAAAGGACCTTCGAGCTTCTAAGAAAACACAACCTGAAGCTTAACCCGGAAAAATATACCTTCGGGGTAGCTTCAGGGAAGTTTTTAGGCTACATGGTAAGTGCCCGAGGAATTGAAGCAAACCCACAGAAGATCCAGGCAATAGTGGCCCTAAAGTCTCCCAAGACAGTAAAAGAAGTACAGAGTCTGACCGGTAGAGTGGCCGCGCTCAACCGGTTCATATCACGAGCAACTGACAAATGCCACCCTTTCTTCAAAATAATTCAAAAAGCAAAGAAGGATGTCGACTGGACGGCAGAGTGCGAGGAAGCCTTCCAGCAGCTGAAACAGTATCTGATGCAGCCCCCACTCTTGGCAAAACCACTCCCAGGTGAAACATTATACCTATATCTGGCTGTTTTGGACCGAGCAGTGAGTTCAGTACTGATACAGGAAACCAACAAGATCCAGAAGCCTATCTACTACATCAGCAAAGCCCTCTTAGACGCTGAAACCCGGTATCCAGTACACGAACTGGTTGCCCTTTCACTAGTTACGGCAGCTCAAAAATTACGGCATTACTTCCAGGCCCATCCTATCCGGGTATACACCAGCCACCCCCTAAAGCAAATTCTGCAACGGCCAGAGGTTTCCGGCAGATTAGTAAAGTGGTCGGTAGAACTAAGTGAACATGACATTGCCTACCTCCCAAGAGCAGCAGTAAAGGGACAAGCCCTGGCAGATTTTGTCGCCGAAAGTACCGACCCCCAGACCCTGGCTATAGACGAGGACAAGTGGGAAATGTCCGTAGACGGTTCGGCCAGCACACAAGGCAATGGCGCAGAAATCGTCCTGAAAAGCGACAAAGGAGAAGAAATCCTGCTCGCCCTGAAATTCGCTTTCATAGCAACCAACAATGAAGCAGAGTATGAAGCAATACTGGGCGGTTTGAGACTATGCACGGTGCTAGGGATCCAAAATGTGATAGTAAAGAGTGACTCGCAGTTAGCCGTTCAGCAACTGAAAGGAGCATTTCAAGCAAAAGAACCTGGTATGATGGCCTACCTGACCGAAGTACGAAAGCTAACAGGGAAGATGGGAGATGTAAGCTTCGAACAAATCCCCCGAGAAGACAATTGTGAGGCAGACTCCCTGGCACGGCTCGCTTCTTCAACAAAAGCCGAACACCCCAGGATAATCCCTTTGATTTACGTCCGGGAAAAAAGTGTGGGAGAATCTAAAGTAGAAGTTCTAGATAAGGAAAGTCAAGCATCATGGATACAGCCCATCAGAAAATACTTGGAGACGGGAGAAACACCAGAGGACAAAACAGAGGCCAGAAAGTTAAGGTACAAAAGCACCAAATTCTCCCTAATTGACGGGGTACTTTACCGACGGGGTTACTCTGTCCCCCTCTTAAGATGTCTTGCCGAAGAAGAGGCAAATTATGTACTCAGAGAGATACATACGGGCATCTGCGGAAGCCACGGCAGAGGTCGCTCAATTGCTTTCAAAGCCTTAAGACAAGGTTTTTACTGGCCGACCATGCACCAGGACGGCATAGAAGTGGCCCGCAGGTGCGAAGGATGTCAGAAAAACGCAAACCTTCACCACCAACCAGCAGAACAGTTGACCACGTTGCTCAGTCCTTGGCCTTTCTCCCAGTGGGGACTAGACATCATTGGGCCGATGCCACAAGGGAAAGGGCAGGCGAAGTATGCCATCGTGGCCATAGACTATTTCACCAAATGGGTGGAGGCAGAGCCATTATCCACCATAACGGAGAAAATAGCCACTGAATTCTTAAGGAAAAATATCGTCTGCCGGTTCGGGATTCCCCGAGCCATCATCACAGACAACGGGAAGCAATTTGATAGCAAAGGTTTCAGAAAACTCTGCGAGGACCTCCAGATTGCCCTAAGATTTGCTACACCAGCCCATCCCAAATCAAACGGCCAAGTCGAGGCAACAAACAAAACCATCAAGGCCAACCTCAAAGCTCGGCTTGGATCCAGAAAAGGCCTATGGGTCGAGGAACTACCAGAAGTACTATGGGCGCATCAGACAACCTATAAGGTCTCCACGGGAGAAACCCCGTTCTCCCTAGCATACGGGTATGAAGCTGTCATCCCGGCAGAGATCAGAGTAACCTCCCATAGGGTTCAGCACTACGAGAGTAAGCAGAATGAAGGACTTATCAGAAACCACCTCGATCTGATCGAAGAAAAGAGAGAGAGGTCGGCCATAAAGACAGCAATTTACCAACAAAGGATGGCCCGTTTTTACAATAAAAAGATTCGGACACGCACCTTTATCCCAGGCGTCCGAGTGCTAAGAAAGGTCACCCTAAATACTCGTAAGCCAGAAGAGGGCTCCCTGGGCGCCAAATGGGAAGGGCCCTACAAGGTGGTAAAGGTGGTAAGACCAAGAGTGTACATCCTAGAACGGCTTGATGGCACAAGATAAAAAAAGCCATGGAATGCCGAGATGTTGAGAAGATACTTCCAGTAAACTTCCCTCCCTCCTATCTGCTTACGACAAACAAATAAGGGACAGGAATTCAAATACAGAGCCTCTCTCAAAATGACCCACAGAAAGTTGTAAGAAGGGCAGTATGTCCCCAAGTATCAAAAAAAAAAACAAACTTTTTTTATTTATCCGCCCTTCTAAAGAATAAAAGTTTGAAAAGAACTCCGGGGACATACTCAATGCAACAATCCAAAACATAAAGAGAAGTATGCCCTTAATATTCCAAACGGCTCGGGGTCGGGTACATCCCACCGAGTCAGCCCTTCGGACTGGGGACGTAACATTCCCCCAGATCCAAGTGCCTTTCTCAGCTCGGGGTCGGGCACGTCCCACCGAGTCAGCCCTTCAGACTGGGGACGTAACATTCCCTCAGGTCCAAACGCCTTTTTCAGCTCGGGGTCGGGTTACGTCCCACCGAGACATGCTCCTTTGGACTGGGGAGGTAACATTCCCCCAGAGCCAAGTGTTTCATTCAGCTCGGGGTCCTCAGGGACATACTCGATGCATAGGATCCGTGAGAAGCATAGCACGGGGATGGATGATACCCCTGTGGCGATTGCTTGCTCCAGTGTTACCGAATATAAGGAGGAATATGCCCTTAATGTATCGAACACTCTTTGATCCTCACTTACCCGATGTAATGGATCCGTGGGAAAGCATAGCACGGGGGATGGTGATGCCCCCGTGACGATTGCTAGCTCCAGTGATGCCGGACCTAAGGAGGAATGTGCCCTTAGTATCCCGAACACTCTTTGATCCATTCATCATCTCGGATCCGCGAGAGACGCAGAACGGGGATGCGTTGTGCCCCTGTAACGTGTGCCTACTCCAGCGTGGTAAGGAGGAGCCCTCATACAATACACAGGCTCCCCAGTGAACCGACGTGTAGAGGATGTGCCCTTACCAATCAAACGCTCTTTTTGATCCGAATCATGGTTCGCCGGGACGCTGAATTGAAAGATTCAGAATTGTGTTTTGGAGACCTCGGGCAGGACGCTGTTTTGAGGAATCCATGTTGTTATTTTTTTTGCAAAAAAACGTTTTCATGGGATAGGTGCTAAGTCACCCCCAGCTTTTGATTTTATCTCTCGAAACTTGTTTTTTGTTTTTCGCCGGTCTGGCAGAGGGACGCCCATGCCGGATTTGGCAGGACTTCAAAAGGTTGATTCACTTCCCTTCTGTACAAGTCCCAAAAAATTATTCGGCTCGGGGCTGGATTCGTTCCGCCGAGGCCACTTGGATTACCTGGCTCGGGGCTGGATTCGTTCCGCCGAGGCCACTTATTTATTCGGCCCGTGGCTGGATTCGTTTCGCCGAGGTCACTTGGTTTCTCTAAGCTCGGGGTCGGGTTACGTCCCACCGAGTCAGTTTCTTTGGACTGGGGAGGTAACATTCCCCCAGGTCCAAGTCTTTCACACAGCTCGGGGTCGGGTTATGTCCCACCGAGTCGGTTTCTTCGAACTGGGGAGGTAACATTCCCCCAGGCCGGTCTTCGTTTGACTGGGGAGGTAACATGCCCCCAGAACCCAAACGTTTCACTCAGCTCGGGGTCGGGGTACGTCCCACCGAGTCAAATTCTTTCGATTTGGGGAGGAAACATTCCCCCAGAATCAAAGACCATTACTCAGCTCGGGGTCAGGTTATTCCCCTCCGGTTCATGATGACCCCTGAAGGGTCTCGAAATTGTTCGGACAACAAAAAAAAATGGAGAGAGACACGAAATAAACATAAAATATATATATATATATATGTATGTCAAAGTACAACTTAAAGTTTGTTTACAAGAAGTTAAAGTGTACACAGGGCCCCGGTCGGGTTACCCTTTCTCATTCAGCCCGCACAGGGGCAGGAATTTCTTCCTCAGCTCGCTCAGACAACGGAGGGATTGGCTCGATCTCGGGAGGAGGAACAGCCGCTTCATCCTCGGCTACACATGAGACCTCTACTTCAGGGACGGGAGGAGGGATCTCAAGGCAGTCCTCACCGGAGGATGGAATATCAGATCGTCCTTCTTGGGAAGCTCCGAAAGACGGGACGACCGAAATCGGGTCGGGATTCATCACCTCCTCGGTAGGAGGAGTTTGCCATTTCTGGAACTCCTCCTCAGAGATCTCCCATTTACAGAAACTGATGGCCGCATAAATAGGATCCATATTCAAACTTGGCAGCACCATCGGTATCAGTTCGGCGCAGTCACCAACCCCCTCAAGGCGAATGGCCTCCTTCTCGGCCTCAAGATCAGCCTCTCTCTCCTCAAGCTCGGTTTCTTTCCTCACAAGATCATCCCGAGCCCGCGCCATTTGCTCTTCATTGGCCTTCAACTTGGTTTCAACACTGGCCACCTTGGCCTTCAAAACGCCAATCTCAGATTGGGCGGTCTCCAAATCCCCCGAGCATTATCAGCAAGCTTTCGCTCCAGCGCAGCAGCAGCCTTAAGAGCCTTATTAACTTTGAAGTTCTCAATGGCTGCCAACTCAAGGTTCTGAATCACCCCCTCCCGATCAGCCAATTTAGCCTCCACTTCCGAAAGGCGATTCTGAAGTCTCTGGGCCTGACCACCCTCGGACAACAGGCTCAAAAGAAGGTCCTTGTTCTTCGCCATGAGGTAAGTAGCCTGCACAAAAACAAAGAAAGTCAAGATACGAGATGAAGAAAACCGGGAACCAAAAATCAAGAAAAGAAAAAGAGAATAGAACTACCTTTGCCATCTGAGAGCTCATCTCGGTGACCACAGCCTCGGGGAGATATCCTCATATCTCGAGACCTCCTCAGGGGGAATCACCTCGGCCAATTCATTGAAGGCCGGCACTAAATGGGAAGTGGCCTCCCGGATGCTTTCTCCCAGGTCATCCACCCCGAGGGTTACAGAACCCTTTCGCTTTTTTGAGGAGCCCACGAATGATTTTTTACCCCGACGAACGTCTTTCTTCTTGCCCGGGACAGGATCCACCTCCTCCTCTTGGACCAGCTCGGTCTCCTCGGCCCCAAATTGACGCCTCCTTTTCCTCAAGGGCTTCAGCGGACTGGTGAGACGAGCAGACCCCGATGATTGTGCACCAGGAGAAGACAGATCACGAGCAGCCGACTGAACTCTCCCTTGAGATGCCCTCCCATCCTCAGCAGAATCAGGCTGTGCCCGGGAAGTTCCAATTTCAGCATGACCGGCCCTCTTCATGGTGCCGGCCAACTTCTCAAGAAACTTTGGCCTCTTCGACATGCCTACAAAAAAAAAAAAAATCAGGACCCGAGCATATAAACAAAGATATCAAACATGATGAACAGGGAAATCAAACTAAACAGTCAGCAATCATCTACCTATCCGACCTGAAACCTCCGAAGGGACGGTCCGAGTAAGGCCTGACCCAACAAAGGCCGCATCAATAACCAATTCCCTCCAGTGGGTAGCATACCGACGAGCCCAGCCTACCCGCCTCCGAACCTGACGAGAAACCTTGGGAGCATCTCGCCAATAAGCTGGGAGGAACCAGAGAAGTCAGAAACACTTTCTTTATGTAGTTCCCGGCACCAACTTGCACGCTTGTTGGAACCGAGAACTAGGGGACAGATGTTGATGGTGTTTTTAGGCACTATAACATTTAAAACAGCACGACGAGGACAGAAGGGTAATACCCTGGCTAGGTTGAGATCATCAGAACCGACCCGACCACAACATATGAAGACCGACCACTTTGGTTCGGATGACCGAGCACTTTAAGGTCGGCAGAAACACTCTCAGCATAAAAGACTGTCATGACCGACCACATAAAGACCGACCAGACGGCGAGACGTATGCAAGATGACGACACCCTATTCTTGCGGATGAAGATAAGCAGATTATCCTACTCTCACAAGGAAATGAAGTCAGAATCCAAAAAGGAATAAGAAAATAGAAGGGAGAATCGGACTAGGAATCCTTACAAGGAGAAGAGACTAAGTTCAACTAGGATTTCTTATGCAAATAGGAGTCTGATTTCTGTATTACTATAAATAGGAGGGAATAGTATGTGATCAAATCATCAAATCATCAACAAAATTAGTGGTCTGAATCTTCAAGCTCTGACTTGTAGAGATCCGAGGAGAGTGTTTAAAGTAATAAAAGCACCATCTTTTTTGTGTCTGTGGACGTAGGTCGGATCCAAATCCACCGAACCACGTTAAATCCCCTTGTTGATTGGTGTGTTTATCTGTTTTCCGCTAAATTTGCCTTTGGTCCCCCATAACCAAACAAATTCACTATTGAGGGAGGATTTCCTCGGGAGTGATATTCCCATATTGCCCCGAGTCCAAAATCAGCCGTCAACAACATGTGCTTAAGTAATCAGAAGCAATTAGAGGTAAAGATATAGAAACAGATGAATAAAGAAGAATGGAACCTTTAATACTAAAGAGAATACAATAAGCCTGAGTAAGAAAAAAACCTAAGTACGGTTCATTCCTTTCTCGTAAGATTCTTTCTTCTCTGGTAATACTCCTCCTCTCATCAGAAAATTTCTTCAAATATATCCAATAGCCCTGAATACCTCTTATAGGTAACAAGTTCCCCGAGTAATGAAGAGTAGACAGAAATATAAAAGAAGCAAGAAATCAGAATGAGACGTGGGAGTTCCAATAGATAAGAGATTCCAAGAGGATGAAAAGATTTTAGACCCCAAACCCAAGCTCGCAAGTAAGAAAATCAAGGCAAAAATGATTAATTACCTTACCCCTAAGAGATCTGACATAGGTACGACCCTGAGCTACCTAGACTCACATTCCTTGGTGATATCGATTAAGGAGGTCGTCTTGACGAAGTCTATCTCATACCTATATTACATTAGTAAAAGATTTTACCAGAACATAAGAGTACCAGAACAAGAAATGTCGACATCCGTAGAGAAGTAAAAAATTCATCCCAGTCTATGCCAACATAGAAAAAGGTAATAGTATGAAGCCTGGATCCCATAACATCAATATTAAAAGATAAAAGTAGTGAATTTTATAGGAAAATTATGAAAGAATAAAAGGACAGACCTATGGAATTGGAGATATTTAAGAGTTAATAAAAGTACCCTTACGAACAGAAAGGCTAAATGATATAGTTGTAGCATATAGTAAGAGCGAAGAACAAAGTACTAGTCTCAGCACCTTAGTCTAGAACCAAGAGCTAAGGAAAGAAGATATATAGGATGCAGACAGTAACAAGAGAGCTCAGTACATATAGTGACATAGATAATGAAATTTGAAGGTAGGAATATAAAGGAAAGACCTCAGGATAGGTGATGAAAGTTGAGGAATCATAGAACATGATATAGTCGAAGTAGTTTTCAATGGAATGAATAATAATTTTCACTTTTAGAAGTCCCAAACTCTAAGTAAGCTTATGGACACCTAACCAGACTGTCACCAAGATTATGAAAGTAATAGAAAAGCGGGTTCACAGATCCATATGGAATTTATGTACACATTCCTCTATTTAGAGCCCAACAAGGTAAAGAACCAGTAAAGAAGCGTATTTGACAGGGTAGATGGATTATGAGATAGCTAGAACGAGTGCAATGAGACATAGATAAGAATCATAAGATGACAATGTTTTTATATAAGATAGAATAATTTGAAAACATGGAAAATAAAGCTAAATCTCGAAATTATCATTGAATTGAGAACCTTTAATGAGGCAAAGACTCAGAAAAGTAAGAAACCAGAGAGAATAATTCTTAGGAAAATAGCATATAAATAATCTCATGGAATTATGATGAAAGAACTAGTAAGGGATTAGTAATTAAACCAAAGGATTTAATAGAGAAGTCTTAAGCAATCGAAGTAGATGGAAATTTTCAGGGAAGTAGAGATGAAAAGAAGTTCAAGGAATTGAGATGAGGAGAAAATGTAAGTAAACGGAGTAAAATTCATAAGGAATAATAATAGAGGAAGTATAGTAGAACTCAGAGAGTAACCAATGATTACAGACGTTCAAGCAACAATGACTAGTGAAAAGAAATACAGGAGCAGCATAATGAAGTTTTAGAGAGCATGACTCTAAAAGAGACAGTAGGATTGATAGTCAGAAAAATAATTAAGAGTGAAGTTGAAGGAGGAAACTCAGGTAGTATCTAGCAGAAGAATTTTAGTACGAGGGTCAAGTCAGTGTGTAAACACGGAAAGTTATAGGCTTATATGTAAACAATGAGTACAACCATGGTATTAGAAGCTATTGAGATTACTATTATCAGTAAGACATCAGGACCAATCCCAGCCCTCCAAACCCCTCAACAGACAACAGCAGCGAAGATAGACCTCGGTAATTACCTCAAAGGTATTCCCAGAAACAAATGAATACGCAGTAAAATAGGACCAAAATATAAAAGTCTTCAGATTTAGTACAAGAACACGGTAAAGAGGAAGAAATTGGGGTTAAAAAGGTTTAAAAGAAATATAGTCTATAAGAGATGATTAAAAGAGAAAGTAGTAGTCGAGCAATTACGAAATGCAAAAGAACCAGCGATAGACATAACCGGAGAATTGTAGGAGTTGATACCCCTGCGGATAGAAAGACAGAAGCATAGATCACAAAAGTTCAGGTATAGAATAGAGCAGGAAAGAAGACAAAGGACAACTAGTAGAATACTTGAAGATAGAACTGTCAAAGTAAGACGGCACTAGAGAAGATATTAAATAAATAATGTCAGAAATACACAGGCACTAAAACAAATTTTTCATAGTTAAGCCAACAGTACTACGGAATGGAAAACTTCTCAGCGTTGAGATAAGATTGAAAATTTCATCAAAGAAGAAAACAAAAAGTATATAAGTAATTACCAGAACTAAGTAGTAGGAGTTGACATTAAAAGTAAGGAATAATATCTTGAGAGTTAGAATGTTGGTGAAAACTTCGATGATAAGCTTGGAGTATGTAGAAAGCTGTACTATAAGTACTAGTCTCTTGTAACAGTAGAGATTAAAGAACCGTAACGAATTTAGCTATTAGTGATTGAAAACTAGTAGAAGATAAATAAGACAGTTAAAAAGTAAAGTTAAGAAGATTAATGCCAAGTTCAGGTTGAGCATGTAGATTTTACTAGAAATAAGGATTTTCCTTAATCCTGAGCTATGGTAGAATGTGAAGAAACTTAACGATAAGAAGTATTATCACCGATCGGTGAAATCACATACGTTACGCAAGCACATGTTTCGTTCAAGTAGTATAAATGTATCGATCCCACGATGCCTTATTACTAATGCTATAAATTTATGAAGTTAAATTTCTACAAATATCTAATTGATTTGATTGCTGGTTGGATGGTGAAAAATAAACAAGTAAATAAAACTAAAGTAGATTTCAAAAGGAATTAATGATATGAAAATGTCCAAGGTTGTGAATCCTACCAATATTCTTCTAAATATGAGTTGATTACCTTATACTTGTGTGATATACTAGTTTATTAACCTAGAACATGACGATATGCAAAAGTCTCTTCCGATGGTTAGATGTAAACACCCAAAGTAACCTAATTAACTATACTCCTATGTTAATTAAGAAACTCTGAATTCATTAAGTTTAATTTCAAATATGACTACCCACGCCCGACAGGTATATTCCTATCCTGGAAGGAAATCTCTAAGGTGAGTGTGAGATCGTGAGCTATTGAGTCTACAGCTAAACCTAAAATCCCTTTTCCAAGTTCATTTTAAGTTTACCTAATCAATCTTATTAGTGGCCAATTAACAAGAAGCATTAAGAACTAAACTCAATAAATAAACCAAAACATCACACAAGACATAAGAAAAGTCAACTTATTAAATCATTTATATTGATTTTCATCACAACACTAGACAACGTATTTAGTTACGACACATATCTAAGACTACTAAAAATATAAATAAATAAAAAAATCATACAATAAGTTGAAAATTAAAAAGTTGAAATAAAATGATGGGGTTAGGGGATACACTTTTAAAATTTCAAATCTATAAATCTCTCTTATTATAATATAAAAATTTGCATTATATTACTAAACGATCATATAGGCGGTATCCAATTAAGTTAGGTTAAAATTAATTTAATCAAGTCTAACCGATCATAAAGGTGGTATCCAATTAAGTCTGGTTTTAAGAAAATTTATATATTGTAAAATAAGGGAGAATAATCTAAATTATCATAATAAAAGTTTCACCTTTTACCCCAGCAGAAAGAAGTTACCTACTCATGCTTTGAAATAAAAACACACAAAATTTTATTACTGAAATAAAAATTAAATACAAAAAAATTAAATAAACACACAAGATACTCTATTCTTAGTATTACAAAGAAATCCCGAGAAGAAAGTATGAAGAAATTCAACTGATTTCAGCCTCTATTTATAGGCTCCAAAAATGACTCGCGTTGCGACGCGCCAAGTCTTCTGAGTCATGATGCATGCTACAGTGATGACGCAAGTGATGAGGCGTGTCGAAAGCACATGATTGGCTCGGCGACGCGACGTAAAAGGCTTGGGAGTCGCGACACCATTTTCATCCGTTTTGCACCGTCATCCATTTTGCCAATTTTCATTTTGCCATTTTCATCCGTTTTGCACCGTTTTAGCCCCGATTTGATTCCATTGAATCCCGATATTTTATTTATCTACAAAATAAACACAAACACATCAAAACATTCATAAAACTCGAGAAACTATACAATATATTAAGTAAAAGGGCCGGTAAATATTGATATATTTTCGCTCGTCACACCCCAAGACCTAACATTTTGCTAGTCCTCGAACAAAACAAACAAAACAAAATGAAATAATCAACTTTAAAATAAATTAACCTAAGCCACTTTCATAGGGATCACAGTTGCATTTAGCGTATGCAACAAGCCTTTAAACCTCTAGGTGTTCCTAGTGGACGAGTTATAGTCTCATGAGGGCTTACAGCGACGATACCCACAAACGTCAATCCAATGTACAATCAATCACATAAAACAAAATAAAAGGATAAACAAGTTAGTAACTAAACAAGTGAAATTATTATCCAAGTTAATAGTTTTTTTCTTTCTTTCTAAATTACCAAATAAGTAAATTCTCCGATTATTTTTACCATTCTCCATATACACAACTAACAAGGTATTAATCAATTCATTGTGCCCACAATATTCATAAGTGTAGTTGAAAAATATAGTAATATTTTTGTCCTAAAGTTATATTGAAATTCACACCTTCTCGGCAATGGAACTTTTTCTTTTCTTTTTTTTTTTACAACATTTTCAATCCTTGTAACGAGCTTTGGGCCAGTGACTCCCAAACTAGTTGGCTTTACAGAACTAGGGTGTTAAGACACCCCTACGGACTTAATTGCCTGGATCTCAGATGTTAAAAGTTCTACTATTTAATGCAAACAATCACTGCTTACTGAAGCAAAACATCCGGTCACTAAGTAGAACTCAGTTATTATTAACTCAGTCTCTACCGTTTGACGCAAACAATCACTGTTTACTGAGGTAAATGTTTGGTTACTAAGAAAGAGCAAGGTTAATTATTTATATACAAATTTTTTTCATCACTTTTATGTGCTATTTCCAATAAACCAGAGCACTCAATATAATAAAAATTTTCACTTACGACCCATGTCCGTATGTTACTGTGTATGTTTATAATACCTGTCAAATGAGCATATGATGATCAAATTTAATCAATATTATGGAGAATTCACAAATTTAAATAATTCAAAATGAAATAAATAAAATTTAACTTATTACGAATCAAACTTAGATACGTCTCAGGAGTGGAAACTCCTTAATCGGCTATTTCAAGACACAATTCCACTTGGTTAGTAAAGTTAAAAACATAAAAATCAAAACAAGTTTTTGTTATTTTGTTTTTGTTTTTTTTTTGTTTTTGAATAATTTATAGTAAAAACAACACATAGGAAAAAAATAAAAACAAGATATTGGTCAACTATCCCCTCCATCAAACCTAATTGAGACATTGTCCCCAATGTCTTAGAAATAAAAAGAAAAGTTTAGAAGATAAAACCTGGTTAGCGTGGAATTGTCAATTATGTATACATCTAAAAGGAAAACTAAATAATAAGATCCATATTTAACTGACGCTTTTTACCATGATCATTATCAGACCAGTTCAACTTGGAAAGGATATGGTCAATATTTGGTTCAAACGTCAAGAGTTGGTCAATTAAATTATTAGTTGTTCTGGTAGTGAAGATGATATCTTTTACGAGTTTTGAAAGGAACCCATTTCTCTTGACATCTTCAAGAAACACAAAAAGAAAGTCAAAAAATTCCATCAACATTAAACAGTCCAATTGGTTTCTGGTGTATGTTCAAGTTCGCCCAAGATATGATTGTGAATATTTCCTCCATCATGCCCAAGCCACCTGACAAAGCAATAAAAGCATCAGCACGATTAATCATTTAAATAAGTCATTTGGGCATACTTGACACAATGCATTCCTCTCCGTTTGATTGTCCGATAAGATTTGTGTCCACCAAAGGTTTTGGGATGATTCTCTAAACTTGACTGCCTCCTTCTTGTACGACCCTTGAAACGTATCCCATCAGTCCAAGATTGCCACTGCCATATACTAAGTGCATATTTCTCTCTGCCATGACTCTACCCAATTCTTTTGCTGCCTCAACAAATTTTGGTTTAGATCCAGAACTAGTCCCACAAAACACATAGATGTTAACGACTCGTCTTCTTGAAGTTACTTCCATTTTTTTCTTTACTCTCTCTGGTCTAGATGTGTTGAAGAGAGCAATGACGATCTGAATTTATAGATCCTGAAAAAGGGTTAGTAATAATTGCACTAGTACCTGCCAAGTGACAATTATTAGATGAACAGTAAAATAAATCGTGAAAGTCAAAAAGTTTGGATCTTGTCAGCGGAAATAAAAGGAATCAAAATAAAGAAAATCACAATAATTATGTAAAGACAAAGAAATTAAAACAAAAATATATTACAGGGAGTCGTGATTGTGGCTCACATCTTATTCCAGTAACGGCTTGAATGACCTTTATGGGTCATGGACAAGCTTCCCATCCAATTTTCTTATAAATTGGCAAACATAGTTTTTTAAAGTCAGATTCCCGAGATTTAATTATTGTCTTTCTCTTCGAAACTGTGTATTTAAATTACGAATCGCGTGATGGACATATCCACTGGGATGCGTCTCAAGAGTCAATGATATGTAATCTAAAGAAACCTTACTCATGCCATCCCTAATGAATTTTATTTTATCTTCGCGATTATCAGACACTATTCCGAAAGAATGACAACGAGTATTTCATGTACAGCGTGCACATTTATAACAAACACATAATCGTTTAGCTCTTCTTTTCTTAGCGTAGGTGCTTTTTCCTAAACAATTCAAAAATGAAATAAAAGAGTCAGAAACTCACCTGCCAAGCGAACTCGTGCTTCAATTATCCAACGAATATCACTAGGAATACCTTTGATCATCAGAAGTCTCATTCTTTCAATGCGTGCTTTGTATACTTTCATCAGAGAGTTTTGAGGGAGAGAAGGAAAATGCTTGAGAAGATTTGCGAGAGTTTCCTCTATCTTGTCTTGTGAGTATTCTGTTGGGTCTCTAAGATCAATCCCAAGAACAAATAAGCATGAAACATATGAATACTCAAATTTAAGTTGCGGAAATTATACTCATTTTGATCGGTTTCTTAGATGTGTAAATAACAAAATTTTTACTTCTTTGGAAGTGCTCCAATCTCCTCTTTGATTTGTACGTGAAGCTCCAAGCTTGAAGGGTGAATTCCAAACTCAATTGGAAAGGTTTCCCTAACACCTTTGTATGATTCTTTAAGTGCTAGCTTTGGAAGAAAATTGTAACAAAATTCTTCCTATGGTGCCTTGCTATTCTCGGCAATGAGAGAGTTGGAGAGGGAGAGTGTTTTTGTTTTTCAAATTTTGTGTATGTTATGATTTTCCAAAAACCAACCAAGTGTGTTGAGAGCAAAAATTCATTTAATGCTCTCAACCACCTCCATCACCAAAAAGGTGACTTGACTCACATCACAAAAGTTGACGTGACTTTCATCACAAAAGTGACTAATGATGTGACTTGATGTGGGCCCCATTTGATTCAAAATCTGAGTGGGCCCGCAAACACATCCTGGGCTCGGGTTCGTTAATTCCGAATTAACGAATTTTCCATTGCGACTTAATTAAATCAAATTTAATTAAATAATTATTATTATTAAAGTCGCTCGTGAATTAATTCTAAATTAATTCATTTGCCTGAATTAAAATCCAATTTCAATTCCGTTATGAAATCTAATTTCATTAAATATATCGAATATATTATTTTACCGATTAATTCCGAATTAATCGTTCTCTCTCTTCAAATGGAATTTTATCCCAGATAAAATCTTGTCGTAATTAATCCTAGATTAATTTTCTCTCTCTTCTAATTAATCTCAGATTAATTATGTTCGAGTCATACGTCATCGGTGAATCTTCAGGAAGCGACCAATGAGATCCCTGGATATGTTGGCAGTAAATCCGGTAGTCGGATTATCCGAACGCGTGTGTACCCAGTACCACGTTCTTACCGATTTACGAGACATGTTTGGCTTCTAGCAAAGCGCCATGCCTACCCAATTCTCCAAAAATATTCTTTAAGGAATATATAATCTATAACAGACGTAGTATACGTAGTATTGTGTATTGTGATCCAGTATCAGATGTCACATGTAAGGCCTAGGGCTGGAATAGTGTTTGCCCCGTACGAATCATATATCGGATCACAAGCAACTAGTCTCTATAATCGGATAATCATGACCTTGTCATATTATCCCGATAGTTGCAACATAATAGAGAACCAGTTATGTATCCATGTGTGATCATCATCATCATATGACTGAAGTGATACTTCCATCTTGACATCACACCCAATACACTACGATTCTCAATAAACCCAGAAGAGGCGTACACGGAACCTGTTAAAGTCCCGGACGACCAAAACCAAGGCGTATTGATTGTCGCAAGTACTAGCGATGCAAGTCTCAGGTTAAGACCAAATACACCTACCCTGAATCAGATTCCCATAGACACATAGTCATACTGCCAATGGCATTCTGAGGGGTCTATCCAGAGCGAAGCTGTTTCCGTACCATCGGCAAACACAACCTCCTATCACACTTGCATAAGTATCCAATACTTAAATATATGAGAACTATGTTGTTACGCTTCCGTAAAACGCACAACTGCAATACTAGTCTATTCCGCATTATCGATGTCCAGTCTCGATAATACTACGACTAAGGATATTTAATGATTAAACCTTTGTGGATTGATATCGTCTCATATCTTATTAATTCAGAACTAATCATAAGGACTTTTATCATTTATATATTCATGTAATCTAATTACAAAATGATAAAATTGCAATTTCCATTGTCACATAGTTAATTTGTACAAAAACCACAATGTCTTTTACAAATAGTGACGCTAAGGAAAGCGATTTTGACGTCCATCTGTCATATCTCGCAATCGAAATATGCAGCAATAGCAAGCATTATCTGAATGGATTTAATCATGGCAACAAGTGAAAAAGTTTTGTCATAATCGACACCATGTCATTGACGATACCCTTTCACTACAAGCCTAGCTTTGTATGTTTGTATGTTGCCATCCATGTCGGTCTTCTTCTTGAAGACCCATTTGCAACTAATAGGTTTTACGCCTTCTGGTGCATCAACCAGTGTCCAAACATGGTTGGTGTACATGGAATCCATTTCGGACTTCATGGCATCTTGCCATAAACCGGAGTCGATACCTTGTATCGTTCCTCATACGTAGTCGGTTCGTCTTCCTCAATAAGATTAATATCCACATGAGGTGAGATCAGAAACCCATACCTCTCAGGTTATTTTCTGACTCTCTCCGATCTATGCGGTTCTTGTGTATTCGAATATTGTGGTACAGTCTCATCCATGATGAACTATTCATATTCCGTTAAGGATTCTGTGCCATGAATACTATCACTCTGATTTTCATCGAGTTATACTTTCCTCCCACTTACCACTACATTTAGGAATTCCTTCTCAAGAAAAACCGCATGTAGAGCAACAAATACTTTGTTCTCTTATGGGTTGTAGAAATAATATCCTTTGGTTTCCCTAGGATTACCCACAAATAGACACTTATCTGATTTGGGTTCAAGTTTGGTACCATCCAAACGTTTAACGTATGCCCAACATCCCCAAATCTTCAGGAATGAGAAACCCGGTTTCTTTCCTGTCCATATCTCATACGGAGTCTGTTGAACAGACTTTGACGGAACCTTATTCAAAATAAGTATTGCACTGTTTAATGTATATCCCCATAAGGAAATAGGTAGCTCTGTGAGACTCATCAAAGAACTTGCCATGTCCAACAAAGTTCGATTTCTCCATTCGGACAAACCGTTTAATTGAGGTGTTCCGGGAGGAGTCCACTGTGAAAGAATACCATATTCTTTCAAGTAATCAAGAAACTCATTGTTTAAGTATTCTCCACCACGGTCCGACCGTAATGTTTTAATACTTTTGACGGTCTGTTTTTCTACTTCGTGTCGAAACTCTTTGAATTTCTCAAAAGTTTCCGACTTGTGTCTCATAAGATACACATAACCATAACGCGATGCATCATCCGTAAAGGTTACGAAGTATTCATATCCACCTCTAGCCTGGCTAGACATGGGCCCACATACGTCACTATGAATGAGGGCTAACAGTTCGGCGGCACGTGCACCTTTACCGATAAAAGTGTTTTAGGCATTTTGCCTAATAAACAAGATTCGCAGACGTCATATGAATTTGGATCAAATCCATCCAAGTACCCACTCTTCGAAAGTGTGGATATGCGAGTCTTGTTAATGTGTCCCAGACGACAATGCCACATATAAGTTTCATCTTTGTTACTTAATTTAAGCCTTTTATTTGTTACATTATATGTTTGAGATTGATTTATATTCAAAATATAAAGAACATTATTCACATCAGCATTGCATATCTCCATATCATTTTTATACATTAAACACCCAGTGTTTCTAAAAATAAAAGTATAGCCACATTGGGCCAATAAAGATACAAATATAATATTCCTAATCAAACTAGGTACATAATAACAGTCTGAAAGATTAAGTACATGCCCCGAGGGCAGTTCCAAAATATAAGTCCCAACGGCCAAAAGGGCGACTCTAGTCCCATTTCCAACGTGGAGGTCAATCTCTCCTGAGATCAGTCTCCTGCTAATCTGCAGATCCTGCACATCAGTATATATATGAGTATCACAACCAGAATCAAAAATCCTATTTTTAAAACTAGAAGTAGACATGTTTATTTTTATAACAAATATACCTGAAGCCGGTGCATTGCCCGCTTTGATTTCCTTCATGCGCGCCTTGTATTCACGGCAGTCACGCTTCCAGTGACCCCGTTTGCCACACTGCAGGCATACATCTTGGGATTTGTCCTTAGCCTTCCCTAAAGACTTTGACGATTTGGCCTTGAACTTCTTCTTCTTCTTCTTCTTCTTCTTCTTTACACCTCTAGTTGCCTTCAGCCAAGCCTTGGGAGACTAAGATGTTGAAGCGAAGTGCGCCTCGGATTTTTGCCCTTCAATAGCTCTTTTTCTACTTCATGCAGCATTGCCATCAGCTCTCCAAGAGTATGGCCTTGGTTCATCAAATTGTAGTTAATGATGAACCTGCTCCAGCTGTTAGAAAGAGACTGCAAGATCAAATCTATAGAAGTCTTAGCCTCAAAGGTTATGCCTAGCTGACCCAGCTGTTCAATGTCAGAAATCATCTGCAACACATGGTGCTCAACAGATGTACCATCTGACATTCGAGAGCGAAAGAGCTTTTTCTGCAATTCATACCTTTGCGATCTAAGGTTAGATCGATAAAGGTCCTTCAATTTTGCCATCATAGTATAGGGATCCAATCCCTTGTTTTGGCGACGAAATTGAGGGGTCATCGCAGCGAGCATGACATATTGAGCAGTTGAGTTGTCATCGCTATGAGTCTTCCAAAGCTCAAGCTCAAGCGGCTGCTCATTTCCGGGCTTAGGCCCGAGAGGTCTCTCTATCATATAGAGCATCCTCTCAACCCCCAGGACAATCATGAGGTTCATATCCCAATCAGGAAAGTCTGTGCCATTAAAGACATTTTCACCTATGATAATGTCTCTAACTCCGATCTTTCCAGTCATCTTAATTGAAATAGTCAAACTGTTCAATTAATGATATTTGGGTACAGTCCAACTGTTAAAAGAAAAATAATAGAATATTAGTCCAACTAATAAATATTTATAATTGACTAAATAATTTGAAAGCGCTTATTGGCAAGTATTTGAACGAAATTGCAAATTCAATACTAGCCTCCCACTATTTTTCGGCGAGCCTCTAACCCTCTGTTGAGTACTCGGGAAACCTAGTTTCCTAGTGGGTTAGGATCCCGTTAAATAACACACAACCTTGACTTGGCCAACAAGCTGATATATGATATTTAACTAGGTAGATCTCTAAGATCAATTGGATCTCATCCAATTCCTAGATCCGGTAGGTGGACCTCCAAGTCCGAAATATATATACAATATATATGCCAATATATCCAATATATTTTCCTAACTTTTTCCTCTGAATCAACTAAGCATTGGCTTTGGCTCAACAAGCTTAATTATTCTAGTTAAGCGGACCCATTGACTTTGGAAAGCTTCGTAATCGATGTCGATGAACAAGAAGTGATCTTGACTTTGGCCAACAAATCACAACTTGGCCAAGACATGCGATATGGAACAAAGCCTTCATGGCTCAACAAGCTTAATTATTCCAGTCGGGCAATGGTGCTTCGGCAAAATGGACACACTGGAGGTGTTAGGCATGCGGTTGTAGGGTTTGGCTTCTTGTGGCAGCATAGGGCTAGTGTGTATTGTACACACATCTAGTAGCCACAATCTTGGACTTCAATTGTACATGCATACTCAAAGCATATGCAGCATAGCTCTGTATCGCTAGCTTGCATTGAAAGAGAAAATCAATCTCATCTTTTTCAAAAATCCACAAAAATTAAAATAAAAAGTTCACAAAATTGCAACAGGCTCTTATAAAGAACAACCCACTCAATATTGTACAAGTGTTTATTTATGACTAAGCTTTGTAGAAACTTTCAGCAAAAGACTCGTGGTCTATGTAGCAAGTCAAGATATAGAATTCAATTTCTGAGTCGGTCATTTCCATGTAATTGGAAACAATGAGCTGAAAATGAAAGAGCAAGTCTTTTATAGTAAAAAATTTGACACACTCCATTTGGTTTGAATAATTCAACCAAGTTCAGCAATTTACAATTTAAATTTTCCAGCTTCTGGGTAATTTCAAAAATTTTGGCTAAACCTAAACCTAAACCTTAGATATAAATTAAAATATTTTCTCTTATTTTCAAGATCCTAGTCACTTTCCCATATTTTCAATGAGATTGAAAAAGAGAAAATAGAGCGAAAACATGGAGACCTCAAGTGAGTTGATCCGAACCTACCCTCACGAATTTTTGATGGTGAGTCATAACACGGAATATCGAGTGATATACCCGGTCATTGAAACAAATGGAATTATCTCAAGACATCATTCTTCATCAAGTTTTGATGTGCGCATGGCCATATCGAAGAAGACCGGCTCACGCATGAAGCAGTTGCAACGTCTAGCAATTCACTATGTTGCATGCATGCATGATGATCATGCGCAAGTCCAATAATAATCAAAGTTCACACATGTATACATAATGAAAGTAAAAGTTGTAACGTGCATGCCACAAGAGAACAGAACAGTCACAATGATCTTTGAATTAGTGATCATACGTGACGCAAGTCAGGGGCAAGTCAAGGGCTGTTTGTTTCGGCCATAGTGTAAAGAGAAGGGAGAAAAAAATTTCAAGATCGATCCCAGTGCCTAACACGTTTACGTCGTTCGAGAAATCGATTTCCTACAATTAGCATCAAGAGCCAGGGTGAAATGTATTCCAACTCTTCTCTTTTATTTTTAATTATTTGATCATTATGGTTGATTTATTTTTATGTATGAAAAAATAAATTTTTTATATTTCATAAGAGTG
>SKCR01010234.1:0-24022 GCA_019454045.1 Zanthoxylum bungeanum | reverse complement strand
AACTATAATCTAACCCTTATAAACTGGTGATATTGAAATTCATCACAACCTTAGAAAAACTAACACATAATTATGACTAGTAAAAACATAAAATTAAAAGACATAAAATAAAATGCTAAAAAGTAAAATAAAAATAAAATGCTAAGGTAAAAGGATTACTTTTACTACTACTAATTTAGATATCTCCCATAAAATAATATATAAACTTGTGATATTATTAACCACCCGACCAATCTGGCGGTATCCTGATTAAGTCCAATTAAGTCCAACCAGCCATATAGGCGGTAATATTTGTCCATAATCCAAGCCATAAAGGCGGTACCAAAATAAATTTATCAACCGACCAATCTGGCGGTATCCTTGATTAATCAGGTTCAAACTAACAGAAAATAAATATACCAACCGACCAATATAGCGGTATTCCTTTATTAATCAGAATTTTAAATAGTAAATATATTATTTTTAAGGGAGATTAATCTAAATAGCAATAGTAAAATAATTACCTTTCACCTTAGCTGGGAAATTACTTTCTCATGAATAGTAAAAACTGTAAAAAGTAAAAAGTAAAAATTAAATTACTATTATTACAAATGGTAATAAAAATAAATTACAAATAAATTAAAAACTAAAAATAAAAATAAAAATAAAAATTCTAGAGAGAGAAACTCTCTCTAGAGAGAGAAATCAAGAGAGAGAGAGGTGTGAGGTATCTAAAATCTGAAAATTCGCCATCTATTTATAGCAAAAGTTTTCACTGTTTGGTCACTGTTCGCGCGTCGCGACGCCAAGCCCTCAGCGTCGCGACGCTGTTTTTTTCACTATTTGGTTGACGTGGCACGATGAGAAAGCGACACGTGGCATGGCGGCTGACTGTTGAAGCGACACGTGGCAAGGCGGCTAAGACTCAATTATTGTGATGACGTCATTGATGACGTGGCACTATTCATGACGTCATTGGTGACGTCACTCTGATGATGTGGAAGACAACGTGGCGACACGTGGGGCGGCGGCCGTCAGACGAATGAGAGGTTGACACGTGTCGCGCTGTGATTGGCTGATGCTGAGGTGTCAAGTTGACTTGGTTGACCTTGTGACGTGGCTGCTGATGTGGACGATGATGTGGCGACACGTAGGATGACACGTGGGGCGGTGGCCGTCCAAGCAATAGGATTTCGACACGTGGCAAGGCGCATTTTAGCATCTCTGTTGTGATGGTGACACATGTCACGGCGCACGTTAGCAAAGTCAACTTTTCTCAGATTCTGATTTTTGTGGACCCGGCGCATGTTAGCAGATTCGGCGCACGCTGGGCGTCGCGGCGCGCAGTGTTCCAGCGTCGCGACGCGCAAGAGACGAAAATATCCCTGTTGACGCATTTTTGTCCGGTTTTGCCTCAAATTGCCTCCAGTGCTTTCAAAACTTTATTTATCTACAAAATAACACAAAACACATCAAAACATTCACAAAATCAAGAAACTATACAAAATATTAGATTAAATGAGTGGGAAATAGTGATATAAATACCACTCATCACTCGCTAAAACGCTCATTTAAATTATTTCGTCGTTATATTAAATGTTAGTTAGACTAATATTTAAATTGTTGTTTAATAAACAGTTGGACTGTATTATACTTGATATATATAATTGGATTATATTAATCAATATATTTGAATTAATTAATTTCAGTTTACAGTTGATTTTATAATTGGATTATAGTAATCAATGTAATTGAGGTTAATTAATTTGGATTATATTTGATTATATAGTTGGACTATTATAATCATTATAATATATATAGTACCACTAATCGTTGATTAAATAGTTGGACTATTGTAATCAAGATAAAATTGAAAAGTTGGATATTTAAAATATAATCTGGGATTAAAATATTTTAAATGATTTAATTTTCAAATTGGGAATAAATAATAGGTTACTTTATTTGATAAAATAACTTATTATACCTTACGCCTAAAATTAAGCAAAATAAGTAGAGCATAAAATCTTTGGAAGATTTATGTGATGATGACTTTAATGCTTAATTTAATATACTTGTCATAAATCTAATTTTAGATTTAAGAAGTATTAAAATTGCAATTTATAATTCTTGGAGAATTAATTGACTATTCTAGAGAAGATAAAGTCAAAGTTTGCAATTGGGCATGTAGCACGAGGTGCACATCGTTTCGATATTCCGAAATCCAAGGCTTGGCCAAAGGTTTGTGAAATATTGAAAAGGATAATTGACATATCCCAAAGTGACTACCATTTGGATATGGAAGACACGAAGGAATTAAAGAAAGGGTGAGGCTCTAACTTTAAAAATGTTTGTCTTAGTTATGTTCACAGCTAGTATTGAAATTAGATTTTAAATACTTAGTGTGGTATATAATATATATGTATTGATGTTCAGAATCTGCTTTGAGCAGGATACTGACTTCAAGCTGAGATTCCTCTGCGAATCAGAAACGGGATGAAAGTCGCTGTTTTGACCATAGATACCTAAGTTTAGGAACTACCCTTCAGGTATGTACTTGAATTAGGAACTGTTATATAAACTAGTTTGACTAGAGACATTATCTCTTTATCAGTGTTTAATCTGTTATGGATAAAACCTTTATATTATAGAACATTAAGTGTTTTATTATATAAAGATGATACTGAGATAAATACATTAGATGTAAATAACATAATTTATATTTTGAATATAAATAAAATCTCAAACATATAAATTGACAAATAAATAGCTCAAATTGATTTGATCAATAGAGACTTATTTGTGGCATTGTTGTCTAGGACACAATTTAATTAGACTAGTATATCCACACTTTTGAAGAGTGGATACTAGGACTGATTTGACTATTCAAATAAGATCTGTGAATCTAGTTTATTAGGTAAAATACCTAAAATACTATTTACTTGGTAATAGTGTAAGTGCCACCGATCTGTTAGCCCTATTCATGGTGAAGTTAGTGGGCCCATATCTAGCTAGGCTAGATGTGAACATGAATATTTCGTGACCTTAACGGATGTGGCATCACGTTATGGTTATGTGTTTCTTTTGAAAAACACAAATCAGAAACTTTAAAGTTTCGACACGAAGTAAATAAACAGATCGACTATAGTATTATTCCGCCACAGTAAGACCGTAATGGAAAATACTTAAGCAGTAAGTTTCGTATATACATGAAAGAGTACGGTATTCTTTCAAATAAGGACTCCACCCGAGACACGTCAGTTAGACGGTGTGTCCGAACTAAAACCGAATTTTGTTGGACATGATAAGGTTTATCAGGAGTCGCTCTGAGCTACTGTTTCCTTCAATAGGATATGTACTAACAGTGCAAAACTTATTTAGAATAAGGTTCCATATAAATCTGTTTGACAGATATCATATAGGATATGAACAGGGAAGAAATAAGGTTTCTCATTCCTGATAATTTGGGTATGCCAGGCATAACGTTTGGATGATACCAAACTAGAACCCAAATTGGATAAGTGCCAATATAGGTTATCCTGAAAAGGAAACCATAAGTATAGTACTTATAAATCTCACATGAGAACAATGTGATTGTTGCTCACCATGCGGTTTTTCCTGAGTGAAATACCGATATGCAGTGGTCAGTGGGAGGATAATGATACTCGATGAAAATCGGAGTAATACTGTTCTAGGCACGAAGTCCATAATGGAACACAAATAGTTCATCTATGATGAATCTATACCATTAATCTTCAAATACACAAGAAACTAGTAGATCGGATAGAGTCAGAAAACAACCTAGGGTATGGGTTTCTGATCTAACCTCATGGATATTTCAATCTTATGAAGGTATACCATCCGACTACGTTTTGTGGAAGTGATACGAGGTATCGACTCCCTATTATGGCAAAGTGCCATGAGTCCGAAATGGACTCCATGTATAACAACTATTTTGGATACTAGTTGTTGTACCACAAGGCATTGTGCCTATTGGTACATTAAACGTCTTCAAGGAAGACATATGGATGGCAACATACCAACGTACAAAGCTAGGCTTTTGACGAAAAAAAGGTATCGTTATCAACATTGTGTTAATAACGATTCAACCTTTTACCTGTTGCCATGGTAAATCCATTTTGAAGATGCTTGTTGATAACTGTATATTTCATTTATGAAATATGTCAGTTACAGATCAAAATCGCTTTCCTGAAAAGGAAACCTTTGGAGAATGTTTATAACATTCTGACGATTTTGTATAACCGACAAACAAGGTTTGCGGATTATTCAATCCATGTTTGGATTGAAGCAAGCATAAGGTTCTTGGAACTGACGTTTTGAAATAATCATAATGGTTTATGATTTAACTCAAAACGAAATAATTCTTGTGTATATAAGGAGGTTAGTGGGAGAGCGCACTGACAGTGAAATTCCCATAAAGCAATTGGTGAAAGCTTGGCTTTCATAGATATTCTTTAATAGAAATTCTCCGTAGAATTCTGGGAGTAACAACCTTTATTCAAGGAATAAAGATCTACTGTGATAGATTTGGAGTTGTTAACACTCTCTGGAAATTGTACATTTAAAATGTACTTGTATTGGTGTCTCATATGCTTCGAGCATATGGAGTCACAATCGGGTCAATCCAAGTGATAGTCACTAGATTGAAGTTGAGAACATCTGTTAGTATCTCAGAGAACTAAAGATGCTATCTTAAACTATGGAGAAGGAGAACTTGTAGTGACTGGGATCACTACTGCAAGTTTCCAAACAATTAAAATACTACGGTATTATAAAGTTTGAATAACAGGGACAGTGAGCTGGAAATCTTCCTAGCAAGATAACTGTTGCCGATAAAACAACAAATGCGGATTATTTCTGCAGCTGAGGCAGCAATAGAAGACCATCTGGGTCGAAAAAAAATCTAATAAGATTAGATAAAGTTCTGTTAGCAGCTGAGCTAGGCGTCAGCATAGGCTAAGGAATTAAAGGTCTCATCGACGATCCAGATATATACTTCTATATCATCTGATTCGTTCGGATCATACATCGTGGCGATGTGATGATCGTATAAATCGCGTCAAACGATAAACAAACAAATCCGCTGACGAAAACCTTTCCTCAGTAATTTGAGCGAACCGTACATAGTTCAGGTGTAGGACACTTGAGTGACTCGCTACGTGCCAAGTGGGAGATTGTTGGACATTCTGACCCATAGCGTCACTATTTGCACAGATCATTGTGTTGTTGTAGCAAATTAACTATGTGACAAAGAAATTGCACTCTCATCATTTGTGATAAATCACCATAGATATATAAATGAAGAGAGGTCCCTATGATTAGTACCTGGACTGAGAATGATATGAGACAGTATCAGTCCCCGAAGGTTTAATCATTAAATATCCCTAGCCGGAGTATTATCGAGAATGGACATCGATAATGCGGAATAGGCTAGTATTGCACTTGTGCACGTTGTGAGGGCACAACGGCATAGTTCTCATATATATAAGTATTGGATACTTATGCAAGTGCGATAGGAGGTCGTGTTTCACCGACGGTACGGAAACAGCTTCGCTCTGGATAGACCCCTCGGAATCCCATTGGTAATATGACTATGTGTCTATGGGAGGCCGAAATCAAGGTAGGTGTGTATGGTCTTAACCTGAGACTTACATCGCTAATACTTACGATAATCGATAGACTTTGGTCTTGGTGGTAGGGGACTTTAAACGGGTTCTGTGTACACCACTTCTGGGTTTATCAGAGAGTCATAGTGTATTGGGTGTGATGTCAAGACGGAAGTATCACTTCAGTCTTAGTGGAGATGATGTCACGCAGGATACGGTATTAATGCTCTTAAGTGTTGCGCAACCATCGGGATATTATGACTAGGTCATGCATATCCGATATAGAGACTAGTTACCAGACATCCGACATGTGCTTCGGACGGGGCAGACACTTATCCAGCCCCAGCCCTAGCACGTGACTATCCGATACTGGGCCGATATACACAATACTACGGTATACTACGCTTGATACAGATCTATATATTCCTGTAAGAATATTTCTGGAGAATTGGGTAGGCATGGCGCTTTGCTAGAAGCCAACCTTGTCTTGTAAATCGGTACAAACGTAGCACGAGGTACTTACGTGTTCGGATAGTCCGATAACCGTATTTACTGCCAACATATCCGGAGATCTCATGGGTCGCTTCCTGAAGATTCACCGATGATGTATAACTCGCACTTAATTAATCAGGGATTAATTAGAAGAGAGAGAGAAATTAATCTGGGATTAATTGCGGAGATATTTTATCTGGGATAAAAATATAATTAAAGAGAGAGAGAACAATTAATTTGGGATTAATCGATAAAATAATATATTTGATATATTATTAGAAATTGGATTTCGACGCGGAATTAAAATTAGATTTTAATTCGGGCGAACGAATTAATTTAGAATTAATTCGTTAGCGACGTGAATAGTGATTTCTCTAGGCGTAATCATTTATTACGACGCGACGGAAAATTCGTTAATTGGAATTAGCGAACCCGCCCGAGAGTGATTGCGAGCGCATTCGTATTTCGAATTCGAACGCGGCACGCAAGTCACATCAAGCGTCAAATCACTAGTCGCATCAATTGTCAAATCACTTGTCACTTTGAGTGATGTGATGTGACATGACATGTTGTCATTTTTAAAGTGACTTGATGTGAATAGTGATAGATAATTGAAAAGCATTAATTGTTTTGCTTTTTGATTTTTACTTTTAGAAAAGTAAAAAGAATTTGGTATTTTTTTTTTTTGGAAAATATATAAACCAAATTCATTTTTCTTTTCTCTCTCTCAAGTGACAATTTTCGGTCTTCTCTTTTTCCCTCTTCTCTCCTTCACGGTTTTGGAGCCGTTTTCTTCTTCTTCTGTTCTGTCTCTGCCGAGCAAATGGAGAAGCAAGATAACGATTTTTTGGGCAAAAATCAAGTGCTAGCACACACCTAGAGTTATATTATGGTGTTAGGGAAGTGATTTCGTGAGCAAGGAATCACCTTGTGAAGCTTGGAGCTTGGAGTTACCATGGAGGTTCATCCATGGCCGAATAGAAGATGAAGAAACAGCACCCACACCGTGCAGTCCACCACCGAGCAGCTCACTGTCGCACATGGAGAGGAAGTGCGTTTTTCATCATCTTCAACCGCATGCAACCAATCAATGTGAGTATGAATTCCGCCTTACTCCTTTGTGTATACAACTCGTTTTTATGCATGATTTGTTGATCTTGGGACTTGATTTAAACCCTACAATGGTATCTTGAGCTATTGGTTGCATAAAAACGAATTAGGGTTCTTGAGCAAATTTGGGGCTTTTTGATTTAAGCATGATTTTAACAAATTGTTTGTTTAAGAATGCTTGTATATGATTTAATTTGAGTTATATGTAATCATTTTGATGAAAAATTAATTGGATTGATTTTCCCCAATTTGCTTAATGTTGGCCAAAACTTTAAATTGGGCAAAATCGATTTTGACTTGTTTTTGTTAAATTGATTGTTTAAGCATGCTTGGATGATGTTTAATTGAGATTGTGCATGATCAATTTCAAGAAATTTGGTTGGATCCAATTTTCCCCAAAATTGAAGCTTGGACCGAAAATATGAACCCTAAATTGGCTTGGCATTATTTTGTTTTTTGATCATGGGGTGACTTAAAACAATTGGGTAATGTTGTATTGAAGTTTAATTGGATTGAATTTTGATTTGGAACATTTTGCCCAAAATTAGTGGGTTGGCCGAAAATCAAAGGCATGAAATTCATGGTGATTTTTGTTGTTTGATTCATTGGATGAGTTAAACTGATTTGGGAAATGATGATTGTGGATTCAATTGGATTGAAACCGAATCGAATTGAAAAACCCCTAATTGCCGAGACTTGAAAGCATGTAAATTGGGTTTGATTTTAATTGAATTGTGTTGGACACTATTTGGTTGTTAAAGTGCATGATTAGTTAGGCTAATTGATGTTTTAGAAATGTTAATTGGGTAATTGATTGTGTATTACACTTAGGTTAATTAATTGTGAAATTTGGAATTTTATAAGTAATTAATTTGGGCTTGATTTTGGAAATTGGGCTTGTTAGTTGTAATTGGGCTTTTGAGCTTTGTTGTAACAAAGTTGGGTTTTGGCAAAATTGGTTGGATCCAATTAGGCCCAAAACCGAATCCAAAAGGTCCAATTATGACTTAATGGACCTTAATTATTTAATTGGGCCTAATGGGCCAAAATTAATTTAAAGGCTTATGGGGTAACTCCCGGATTGGACTTGGTTGCGGGTTTGACCCGAGTTGACCAAAAGTCCACGCCTCAAGAAATTAATTAAAAGCCCATTGGACTTTAATTAAATTAATATTGGATATTAATCGGGCTTTGAGACCCGTAACGATTAAATTTGGAATTTAAGTCGTAAAGGTTTATTTTATAAAGTGTAATATTTAATTTGGAATTAAATAATGAATTAGAATTAAATACGTATTAAATTGGATTTAATCATGTAATTTAATTTAATTAGTAGAAATCGTACTTTGAGTACGTGTTCGCAATACGAGTTTGACTCGAACAAAATCAAATCTTTGTTTGAACATTGGATGATCACTAATTATCAAGATTAATTAATTTGATTAGATTGATTGATACATGCTTGTATGAATACATGGTTGTGATGTTTGAATAATGTATATCGGATGGATATTAGCCGGGTGGGGCGATTTTGGAAATTGTAATAAATTTGATTTATTAATTGGACCTGCGTGTCCAGCCTTATCTCCTATTTCTTTGTATTCTCTTCTCACCTATTCCCCTCTATGTATATGAGGTTTCTTTAGAAGTGTAGTGTAACGGGTAGAAGAAATATTTGTGCTAGCGGGAGAGAGAAAGTGAGAGATTTGATCTAGGATCAATGTGTTAAGTATCCATCCGCATATCATTATTATTTATTTTCATACTCGCTTTATTATGTATTTAGAATGCATGTTTAAGGGTGTATGATGATGAGACCTTAACAAAGATAATTAAATTGGTAGCCAATTTGCACGCGAAAAACCCTCGTTTTATATTAAGCAAATATCCTTCCATTGAATGATTCTTGTTCAAGATCCGAAGTTGGCATTGTTTTTATTGGCCAAAGTCAAGGCCTTTGTCAATCAAGGATGTACTTGAATCATGAGAGTTTTGTTGCATATCGGTTGTCTTGTCCAAATCGTGATTTTTATTGGCCAAAGTCAAGATCACTTTTTGTCCAATGACATTGATTACGAAACTTTCCTCGTCAATGGGTCCCGCTTAACTGGAACATTAGGTTTGTTTTTTGCCAAAGCCAAGGCCTAGATGATTCGGAGGATAGGTTTAGGAAAATGTAATGGATACATTGACATTATACATATGTTTCGGACTTGGATGTCCACCTAACCGGATCTAGGAATTGGATGAGATCCAATTGATCATAGAGATCTACCTAAGTTAAATAGCATACAGCTTTTATTGGCCAAAGTCAAGGTTGTGTGTTATTTAACGGGATCCTAGCCCACTAGGAAACGCGGTTTCCCGAGTACTCCACAGAGGGTTAGAGGCTCGACGAAAAATAGTGGGAGGCAAGTATTGAATTTGCAACAATCGTTCAATTACTCGCTAACACGCTCATTTAAATTATTTCGTCGTTATATTAAATGTTAGTTAGACTAATATTTAAATTGTTGTTTAATAACAGTTGGACTGTATTATACTTGATTTATATAATTGGATTATATTAATCAATATATTTGAATTAATTAATTTCAGTTTACAGTTGATTTTATAATTGGATTATAGTAATCAATGTAATTGAGGTTAATTAATTTGGATTATATTTGATTATATAGTTGGACTATTATATCATTATAATATATATAGTACCACTAATCGTTGATTAAATAGTTGGACTATTGTAATCAAGATAAAATTGAAAAGTTGGATATTTAAAATATAATCGGGGATTAAAATATTTAAATGATTTAATTTTCAAATTGGGAATAATAATAGGTTACTTTATTTGATAATAAAACTTATTATACCTTACGCCCAAATTAAGCAAAATAAGTAGAGCATAAAATCTTTGGAAGATTTATGTGATGATGACTTTAATGCTTAATTTAATATACTTGTCATAAATCTAATTTTAGATTTAAGAAGTATTAAAATTGCAATTTATAATTCTTGGAGAATTAATTGACTATTCTAGAGAAGATAAAGTCAAAGTTTGCAATTGGGCATGTAGCACGAGGTGCACATCGTTTCGATATTCCGAAACCCAAGGCTTGGCCAAAGGTTTGTGAAATATTGAAAAGGATAATTGACATATCCCAAAGTGACTACCATTTGGATATGGAAGACACGAAGGAATTAAAGAAGGGTGAGGCTCTAACTTTAAAAATGTTTGTCTTAGTTATGTTCACAGCTAGTATTGAAATTAGATTTTAAATACTTAGTGTGGTACATAATATATATGTATTGATGTTCAGAATCTGCTTTGAGCAGGATACTGACTTCAAGCTGAGATTCCTCTGCGAATCAGAAACGGGATGAAAGTCGCTGTTTTGACCATAGATACCTAAGTTTAGGAACTACCCTTCGGGTATGTACTTGAATTAGGAACTGTTATAATGTAACTAGTTTGACTAGAGACATTATCTCTTTATCAGTGTTTAATCCGTTATGGATAAAACCTTTATATTATAGAACATTAAGTGTTTTATTATATAAAGATGATACTGAGATAAATACATTAGATGTAAATAACAGAATTTATATTTTGAATATAATAAAATCTCAAACATATAATTGACAAATAAATAGCTCAAATTGATTTGATCAATAGAGACTTATTTGTGGCATTGTTGTCTAGGACACAATTTAATTAGACTCGTATATCCACACTTTGAAGAGTGGATACTAGGACTGATTTGACTATTCAAATAAGATCTGCGAATCTAGTTTATTAGGTAAGTACCTAAAATACTATTTACTTGGTAATAGTGTAAGTGCCACCGATCTGTTAGCCCTATTCATGGTGAAGTTAGTGGGCCCATATCTAGCTAGGCTAGATGTGAACATGAATATTTCGTGACCTTAACGGATGTGGCATCACGTTATGGTTATGTGTTTCTTTTGAAAAACAAATCAGAAACTTTAAAGTTTCGACACGAAGTAAATAAACAGATTGGCTATAGTATTATTCCGCCACAGTAAGACCGTAATGGAAAATACTTAAGCAGTAAGTTTCGTATATAACATGAAAGAGTACGGTATTCTTTCAAATAAGGACTCCACCCGAGACACGTCAGTTAGACGGTGTGTCCGAACTAAAACCGAATTTTGTTGGACATGATAAGGTTTATCAGGAGTCGCTCTGAGCTACTGTTTCCTTCAATAGGATATGTACTAACAGTGCAAAACTTATTTAGAATAAGGTTCCATATAACTTATGTCAGTTACAGATCAAAATCACTTTCCTGAAAAGGAAACCTTTTGGAGAATGTTTATAACATTCTGACGATTTTGTATAACCGACAAACAAGGTTTGCGGATTATTCAATCCATGTTTGGATTGAAGCAAGCATAAGGTTCTTGGAACTGACGTTTTGAAATAATCATAATGGTTTATGATTTACTCAAAACGAAATAATTCTTGTGTATATAAGGAGGTTAGTGGGAGAGCGCACTGACAATGAAATTCCCATAAAGCAATTGGTGAAAGCTTGGCTTTCATAGATATTCTTTAATAGAAATTCTCCGTAGAATTCTGGGAGTAACAACCTTTATTCAAGGAATAAAGATCTACTGTGATAGATTTGGAGTTGTTAACACTCTCTGGAAATTGTACATTTAAAATGTACTTGTATTGGTGTCTCATATGCTTCGAGCATATGGAGTCACAATCGGGTCAATCCAAGTGATAGTCACTGGATTGAAGTTGAGAACATCTGTTAGTATCTCAGAGAACTAAAGATGCTATCTTAAACTATGGAGAAGGAGAACTTGTAGTGACTGGGATCACTACTGCAAGTTTCCAAACAATTAAAATACTACGGTATTATAAAGTTTGAATAACAGGGACAGTGAGTTGGAAATCTTCCTAGCAAGATAACTGTTGCCGAATAAACAACAAATGCGGATTATTGCTGCAGCTGAGGCAGCAATAGAAGACCATCTGGGTCGAAAATAAATCTAATAAGATTAGATAAAGTTCTGTTAGCAGCTGAGATAGGCGTCAGCATAGGCTAAGGAATTAAAGGTCTCATCGACGATCCAGATATATACTTCTATATCATCTGATTCGTTCGGATCATACATCGTGGCGATGTGATGATCGTATAAATCGCGTCAAACGATAAACAAACAAATCCGCTGACGAAAACCTTTCCTCAGCAATTTGAGCGAACCGTACATAGTTCAGGTGTAGGACACTTGAGTGACTCGCTACGTGCCAAGTGGGAGATTGTTGGACATTCTGACCCATAGCGTCACTATTTGCACAGATCATTGTGTTGTTGTAGCAAATTAACTATGTGACAAAGAAATTGCACTCTCATCATTTGTGATTAGATCACCATAGATATATAAATGAAGAGAGGTCCCTATGATTAGTACCTGGACTGAGAATGATATGAGACAGTATAAGTCCCCGAAGGTTTAATCATTAAATATCCCTAGCTGGAGTATTATCGAGAATGGACATCGATAATGCGGAATAGGCTAGTATTGCACTTGTGCACGTTGTGAGGGCACAACGGCATAGTTCTCATATATATAAGTATTGGATACTTATGCAAGTGCGATAGGAGGTCGTGTTTCACCGACGGTACGGGAAACAGCTTCGCTCTGGATAGACCCCTCGGAATCCCATTGGTAATATGACTATGTGTCTATGGGAGGCCGAAATCAAGGTAGGTGTGTATGGTCTTAACCTGAGACTTACATCGCTAATACTTACGATAATCGATAGACTTTGGTCTTGGTGGTAGGGGACTTTAAACGGGTTCTGTGTACACCACTTCTGGTTTATCAGAGAGTCATAGTGTATTGGGTGTGATGTCAAGACGGAAGTATCACTTCAGTCTTAGTGGAGATGATGTCACGCAGGATACGGTATTAGTGCTCTTAAGTGTTGCGCAACCATCGGGATATTATGACTAGGTCATGCATATCCGATTATAGAGACTAGTTACCAGACATCCGACATGTGCTTCGGACGGGGCAGACACTTATCCAGCCCCAGCCCTAGCACGTGACTATCCGATACTGGGCCGATATACACAATACTACGGTATACTACGCTTGATACAGATCTATATATTCCTGTAAGAATATTTTTGGAGAATTGGGTAGGCATGGCGCTTTGCTAGAAGCCAACCTTGTCTTGTAAATCGGTACAAACGTAGCACGAGGTACTTACGTGTTCGGATAGTCCGATAACCGTATTTACTGCCAACATATCCGGAGATCTCATGGGTCGCTTCCTGAAGATTCACCGATGATGTATAACTCGCACTTAATTAATCAGGGATTAATTAGAAGAGAGAGAGAAATTAATCTGGGATTAATTGCGGAGATATTTTATCTGGGATAAAATATTAATTAAAGAGAGAGAGAACAATTAATTTGGGATTAATCGATAAAATAATATATTTGATATATTATTAGAAATTGGATTTCGACGCGGAATTAAAATTAGATTTTAATTCGGGCGAACGAATTAATTTAGAATTAATTCGTTAGCGACGTGAATAGTGATTTCCCTAGGCGTAATCATTTAATTACGACGCGACGGAAAATTCGTTAATTTGGAATTAGCGAACCCGAGCCCGAGAGTGATTGCGAGCGCATTCGCATTTCGAATTCGAACGCGGCACGCAAGTCACATCAAGCGTCAAATCACTAGTCGCA
Organism: Zanthoxylum bungeanum; assembly: GCA_019454045.1. Lineage (NCBI taxonomy): Eukaryota > Viridiplantae > Streptophyta > Magnoliopsida > Sapindales > Rutaceae > Zanthoxylum > Zanthoxylum bungeanum. The sequence goes on along the minus strand of SKCR01010234.1, from coordinate 10,076 downwards.
TCAATTGTCAAATCACTTGTCACTTTGAGTGATGTGATGTGACATGACATGTTGTCATTTTTTAAAGTGACTTGATGTGAATAGTGATAGATAATTGAAAAGCATTTAATTGTTTTGCTTTTTGATTTTTACTTTTAGAAAAGTAAAAAGAATTTGGTATTTTTTTTTTTTGGAAAATATATAAACCAAATTCATTTTTCTTTTCTCTCTCTCAAGGTGACAATTTTCGGTCTCTTCTCTTTCCCTCTTCTCTCCTTCACGGTTTTGGAGCCGTTTTCTTCTTCTTCTTGTTCTGTCTCTGCCGAGCAAATGGAGAAGCAAGATAACGATTTTTGTGGCAAAAATCAAGTGCTAGCACACACCTAGAGTTATATTATGGTGTTAGGGAAGTGATTTCGTGAGCAAGGAATCACCTTGTGAAGCTTGGAGCTTGGAGTTACCATGGAGGTTCATCCATGGCCGAATAGAAGATGAAGAAACAGCACCCACACCGTGCAGTCCACCACCGAGCAGCTCACTGTCGCGCATGGAGAGGGCAGTGCGTTTTTCATCTTCAACCGCATGCAACCAATCAATGTGAGTATGAATTCCGCCTTACTCCTTTGTGTATTCAACTCGTTTTTATGCATGATTTGTTGATCTTGGGACTTGATTTAAACCCTACAGGTCATTCCCTTATGCTCTGCGATTGCATCTACCAGTTGGTCTATCTTTGGAATGGGGTAACTATCTTTCGAGCAGACCTTGTTAAGGTTGGTGAAGTCGATGCAGACTCTCAATTTTCCATTCTTTTTGGCCACCATAACCACATTAGATACCCATTCATGGTATTGACAAGGTTCAATGGCTCATATTTCCAGGAGTATGTCCACCTCTTCGCTGATAATCTTATTCCTCTCATAGATGAATTGTCGTTGCTTATGCTTGACTGGAAGAAATTTTGGATCAATATTAAGATAATGAGCTACCTCAGTTGGATCTACCCCTGTCATGTCTTTATGCCTCCATGCGAATACATATTTATTCCTTCTGAGCATCTTTATTATCCCATTCTTCTCCTCGGTTGACAACAAGATTCATACCAACACCTTCTTCTCTGGCTCTGCCTCATCTAGAACCAACTTCCAGGTTTTTCGATGGTAGTTTCTGGCTTGTCTGGCTCATCCTCCAGGCTTTTTAGATAGGCTTGTTGGTTTTCACGTAATTGCTTTTTTTAGGCCTTTGCTGGCATTTTGGTTTTGTCGAACTCTGTATCTCTCACCCTAACATCCTATGCACCCTCCAGAGCTGATATTGTAGCATCGGTTAGCCTGTGATGAGTCACTTTTGATATCAACAGTATATAGCCCATTCATGGAGGCACCTCATTATTTGGTGTAGGGTTGACACTACACGCTTTACTACATGGATCCACTTCCGACTCATAATTATATTAACCGGGGATGCAATGTTAATTATCAGGAACTCGACCGGTACTATCATTTTTGTGGCGTACACCAACAATGTTATTATTTCTAGTGGCCTTACTTTCGGGCTATTTAATGCAAACACATGTTTCTGAGTGAGGGAGATGAGGTTTTAGCATATCCTCATATGTTTGAATGCTTTCTAAAAGATTATGTCCAAATTACTCCCTCCGTCTACCAGGACGCGAGACACCATTGCATTTGCTATGTTCAGTGTGATTATTAGAGGGTTTAAATGCGTTGGTCTCAGTATGTCCATGTCTCTGTCTGTGAATGCGATTGGTGCTGAGTATGTGGATGGCCCTGCTCATCCCCTGATGTAGTTTATTTGAAATCTCAAGGACTTTATCCGGTCCTCGCTCTCTATGATCCAACACTCTATCATGCGCTATTTTTATTTGCCCTTCCTCAGGCCTATCCATCCTTATATATGAGACTTTGGCCAGCCCCCCTTTATCTTCTGAGGCGTTGTTTGGTACTGTCTCAGATCTCTACTGGGTGTTTCTTTGGTCTTGGTACTATTGGTAGTTGACTTCCCATGACAGAGCCCTAACTTCTAGTTGGCTATTTTCTTTCAGATATTCCAATAGCTTGGCATTTTTCATAATTGCTTTCAGTTGTCGGTACGGGTTCTTGGGCACTTAATATTTATATCTCATTTATTTATCTATTAATTCTCAAACAGTGTTTCTAATTCACTTTAAAGTCTCTCTCGTCTTATTCTCTCATTTGAAAATATATTCCTAATTATAAATAACTTTAAAAATATTTAATTTTCTTTCAGACGAATTCCAAAGAAAATTAATATAATTTATTCAATTTAAGCTTAAATTTTCTTATTGAACTTGAAATTTTGACTGTTAATGTACAAAAACTAATAATCAGAGTTTGCATCATGAAATACAACAAATAAAAAAAAAATCATGAAAAAACTTATAGAAATAATTCAAAATAAAATAACAAATAACAATAAACCCAAAAAATAAAAAATTTGGCTAGTTTTTGTGGATGATTGCTATGTATATATCTTATTTTAGTAAGAGATTATGTCTTAATGTTGTAATATGGTTTTTATTTTAATTTTATAAGTTACTAAAAAAATTAATTGTAGAGATTAAGTGTCACATATGGTTTTTTTTTAGTAGGAGATTACAATATACATTTTTATTATAGTAGGAAATAAAAAAAATAAATTATATAGATTAGATACGATATATGTTTTTATTTTTTATTTTAATGAGACTTATTTATTATAATTTAATAATAAGAATTGCATTATTAATTAATTTGATTAATATGTTTCTTATTTTAATAGAAGACTACATTTTTATATTGTAATATGTTTCTTATTTAAATTTTATAATTTAATAATACAAAAATTATAGAGATATTTTAATTTTATAATTTAATATTAAATAGGAGATTTTATTTTTGTTTGTAATAGGTTTCTTATTGTAATTATTATTATTATTTTACTTTTATAATTTTAAAATAAAATAAAATTTTAGAGATATTTTAATTTTATAATTTAATAAAAAAATAATTGTAGAGATTATGTGCCACATATTAAATTAATACGTTTTTTATTTTAATAATAGATTATGTTTTTATTTTATAATACATTTCTTATTTATTATTGAATTAATTAAATTAATAAGTTTCTTATTTTAATCAGAGATTATATTCTTATATTGTAATAGGATTCTTATTTTACTTATATAATTTAATAATAAAAAATTATAAGGATATTTTAATATTATAATTTAATAATAAATAGGATATTTTATTTTTATATCACAATAAGTTTCTTATTTTAATATTTTAATATTTTAATAATTTAATTTTAAAATTAAAAATTAATTTTAGAGATATTTTAATTTTATAATTTAATAACAAAAAATTATTGTAGAGATTAAATGACTCGTATTAAATTAATAGGTTTCTTATTTTAATAAAAGATGATATTTTTATTATATTATAGGTTTCTAATTTTAATTTTTAATAATAAAACTAATTTTAGAGATATTTTAATTTTACAACTTAATGTATTCTTATTGTAATATATTTCTTATTTAATAGAATTTAATAGTAAGCCGCCACGTGACGCGATAGGAAGACTTAAAAATATTTAACTTATATATATATCTTTAGAACCTGCCAAAGTGATACAATTTAGGCAAAAATCACTAACTTAATTTTCTGCTGAAAATCACTAATATTAATTCGATTCATCGTCGAGTTCTGTTTTTAAAAATCGACCGATTTAATACAAAAACTCATTTTTTTTCTTTTTTCAAAAATTTTAGTGATCTTTCTCGATTGTATGATATTTTAACCCATTTTTCATCATAAATGAATATTTTTGTGATTTTTGGTGGATGTAGAGAGATGGATTTTGAATTTTATTTTATTTTATTTCTTCGTCATGAAAATCTCTCAAATCACTCTTGGAGCGATTTATTGTCACTTTTTGATTAAACTGTCTAGATGTGTATAATATAATTTTTTATTTTTTATTTTAATGAGACTTATTTATTATAATTTAATAATAAGAATTACATTATTAATTAATTTGATTAATATGTTTCTTATTTAATAGAAGACTACATTTTTATATTGTAATATGTTTCTTATTTAAATTTTATAATTTAATAATACAAAAATTATAGAGATATTTTAATTTTATAATTTAATATTAAATAGGAGATTTTATTTTTTGTTTGTAATAGGTTTCTTATTGTAATTATTATTATTATTTTACTTTTATAATTTTAAAATAAAATAAAATTTTAGAGATATTTTAATTTTATAATTTAATAAAAAAATAATTGTAGAGATTATGTGCCACATATTAAATTAATACGTTTTTTATTTTAATAATAGATTATGTTTTTATTTTATAATACATTTCTTATTTATTATTGAATTAATTAAATTAATAAGTTTCTTATTTTAATCAGAGATTATATTCTTATATTGTAATAGGATTCTTATTTTACTTATATAATTTAATAATAAAAAATTATAAGGATATTTTAATATTATAATTTAATAATAAATAGGATATTTTATTTTTATATCACAATAAGTTTCTTATTTTAATATTTTAATATTTTAATAATTTAATTTTAAAATTAAAAATTAATTTTAGAGATATTTTAATTTTATAATTTAATAACAAAAAATTATTGTAGAGATTAAATGACTCGTATTAAATTAATAGGTTTCTTATTTTAATAAAAGATGATATTTTTATTATATTATAGGTTTCTAATTTTAATTTTTAATAATAAAACTAATTTTAGAGATATTTTAATTTTACAACTTAATGTATTCTTATTGTAATATATTTCTTATTTAATAGAATTTAATAGTAAGCCGCCACGTGACGCGATAGGAAGACTTAAAAATATTTAACTTATATATATATCTTTAGAACCTGCCAAAGTGATACAATTTAGGCAAAAATCACTAACTTAATTTTCTGCTGAAAATCACTAATATTAATTCGATTCATCGTCGAGTTCTGTTTTTAAAAATCGACCGATTTAATACAAAAACTCATTTTTTTTCTTTTTTCAAAAATTTTAGTGATCTTTCTCGATTGTATGATATTTTAACCCATTTTTCATCATAAATGAATATTTTTGTGATTTTTGGTGGATGTAGAGAGATGGATTTTGAATTTTATTTTATTTTATTTCTTCGTCATGAAAATCTCTCAAATCACTCTTGGAGCGATTTATTGTCACTTTTTGATTAAACTGTCTAGATGTGTATAATATAATTTTTTATTTTTTTAATTTTTTATTATATTCATTTTAAGAACTCATCTATGACCACCAATATTAAAGGACACTCAAGACAGCCCTAGAAAAGAATTACACTTTTTGCTTTATTTTTTCTTTGATTATATTTTAATCACCCATTTACTTAACTCGTAAGTTTATGAAATATGTTTATACGGCAATGGCATTGTTTCTTGGCGTGAAAATCAATCAACCTAATTTTTCTATTTAGCTTGGAGAATATCTTGCTTTGTTTTTTGATACCGTTTTGATTTAACTTTTGTATGATATCTTGACTATTTTTTGATTGAGTAATGTCACATTTATAAATTTAGGATGAACTTAATTTATATCTCAATTGGTACAGTAATTTTTTATTATTATTATTATTTCATTACTTTATAAATTGAGAAATAACAAATGGATATAAGAGTTACCATGGAATAATGATTAAACGAAGTGACTAAATATTTTTTTTAATTAATTTGAAATTTGCTTAATCACCATGCTTATATTTCGAGGATTTTTCCCTACTTAAACTGCTTAATTATACATTTATAAATTGATTTTTTTTTTTTTAATTTAAGGATCAAATCTTAGGATTCAACCAATCACATGTGTTATTGTGTATACTATCTCGAGACTACTTATGTTTTCTTTTCGACCAAAATACACAGGCGCAAGCACAATCACACGCAATGATAGAAAGGATCAAAGAGAATGTTGGTGAGTTGGTCGTGGTCATATGCATGGGAGTGATTCCCAATGAGAATCGAATCAGCTCACTTTCCTTCTTTTAATTCTCTCTTTACAGGTTGCTCCTCTACTTTCTTTACCATTCTCCAAGAGAATGGAGGCCAGATCTTAATTACTGTACGTACCACTCTCTTCATTCTTCAATATTTGTGTTGTATATGATAAGTAATAAAGAGATAAAGTTGATTAGCAGCCGCAGAAAAAAGAAAATAAAGATGGTCAAAATGATACCTTCAACACTTGTTATTCCATCATCATCATCAGCTTCAAACTATCTTTATTGAAACTCACCATTTGTCTTTATTCATTTTGTTTCTTTTTTATTTTATTTATTTTCTCTGCAAGAAGTGAAAAAGAAAACATTTTATTATTTTATTATAATGTTTCTTTGAATAGTATATTACAATTTATTGATTTTGCAATAATTTTTTTTTCCTTTTTCTTATTTAATAAAATTTCCTTAGTTCACCGAGGTCTATCCCAAAAAAAAAAAAAAAAAAATACATGGTAACATTGTCCATATCTTGTTATGATACATCTAAATATGGATATATATTTGAACTGAAAACCGGTCAAATCTATCTCTAAATAATTAAAAAAATGCATCCATATTATATGTAGGGACTTGATCTCCACCATCATATTTTATTTAGAAATGTGACTTTTTCTTTTGGAAACCCCGCCGTTAAACCATCTGATCCGAATTTAAGTATAGTAGGTAAAACTCCCGATTGCTCCAAACTCTTATAAAAAGTGCACCTCCTGAATTAAAATCTAGGACTTGAGCTATTAAATCTTAAACTTTATGCGACTATGTTAGACTAGAAAATGTGACTCACTAATAGAGAAAAGATCAAATATACTTGGAAATTCGAAAATCTAGCCATCAACATGGAAAAAGCTCAAATATTGGATAAAATAATTATATATAAACTTGGGCTCTACCTTTTATATAAAAATTAATCCTTAGAATATATAGCTATGTAGATATAATGAGGGGTGTTTTTTTTTGGATGAGTTGTAGTGTTATTGTAAAAATTTGAAAAGAATCAATTCTCTTATTCCACAAGAACTCTAGTACACAAATGAAGGAATATTCAAACTTGTAAAGTGGCAACAATTTAACTCGTATTGATTGACAGCAGTTTGTTGATTCAGTTCTCAAAGCAGAAATTGAAAGAGACTTGACCAAAATTATTGAGTTAAATGTGTTGCCCGACTTTGTTTTCCTGTTAAGAATATTCATTACATTGCAAAGAAAATTCTGATATGGATTCCTTGTATTCCATTAACATGCTGCCACCTGCAGGGTTATTTATATATCAATTTTTATCTGAAATTTTTTCAATATATAATGCTTTTCTCTGTCAATAAAAGTGTAAGATTTTGCTTGTGGGGACTGCACATAAATCTAATTGGGTATGGTCAAAAGGTCTTTTTGAATTCACGCTTCAATTGATTGAGTAGATTCTTGGATTTGGGCTGTTGTGTTTGTAGCCTAACAATATCTCCCGTTTGCTTTATGTGGGATCCTCAATTGTTGGCCTGCCTGCTAGAGCTACTTAGACCATATGTAGTGGTAAGTTTAACTTAAAAATATATATAGAGGTCGGTTCAGGTTCGGATCATGTAAATATTTTATCGTCCGGATCTGTAATAAAATAACGTTGTTTTTATGTAAATGACTCATAAAGCAACGTTGCTTTAATTCAGATCCAGACGATAAAACGTCTACATGTCCAAACCCGAGAATATTCATATATCACTATAAGAATTATGGCTTTTAGCATCCAATATTTTAGCGTCGTAATTAATATTCGACGCCAAATATCAAGATTTTAGCGAAGAAAATAATTTTCGACGCCAAATATTCAACTTTTTTCGTCGAAAACAGTTATCGACACTAAAAGTACTCTTATAACGTCGAAAATTATTCGACGCTAAATTATTTTACTATTCTAATAATTTTTGACGCTAAATGTTATACTTTTAGCGTCAAAACTATAAGTCGACGCCAAAGACTAGACATTTAGCGTCGACTAAGTAGCGTCGCTAAAGGTTTATGAAGATTCCACCGACAATCCTTTAATATTTAGCGTCGAATAACCTATTTCGACGCTAAAAAAACAACAATTAGCGTCGAATTAAAGATTTCGACGCTAAATATAGATTAAAATGCAGAATACCACCAACCCTTCTCCCCCTTTGTTTTTTCTCCCATTCTCTTCATTTTCATCCTCTGAAATCTCAGAATCTGTCATCTGCAACCTCACAACTCTCCTACAAATTTTCAATAAAATTGTAGATTATTTTTCAATTTTTATGATTATGTTTATTATTACTTTTTGTTAGTGGTTTATGGTTCATATATGTAGATTAAGTTAATTAATTAACTAAATAGAATTTTTCTGTAAACTATTTACTTTATCAACTAAATATATATGTATATGCTTAAATAAATAATTAATGAATTAGTAATGTTAATGAGTGTAATATGATATTTAATAATTATATATATATTCAATCTATCTTAGATTCATTTTAATTTTGTAGCATGTAAATTTCTGTAATCTAACTATCATACATAGTACATATATACCTTTTGAGTAAAAATATTATACATATGAATGAATTTATTGTGAACATTTGTGGGTATTAATTGGTTGACATATTAATCTCCCGTGGCCATGGCTACTAATAGTAGTAATGATAAAATATTAATAAATTAATGTGAATTGCAACAGTTCAGCTCAATAACCATGTATATAGGTAGTTTTATTCAAAGGATAACTCTGGTGGTCTAATTTTAGGAAATACGTTTAATTTAGGGTTTTGCTAGGGTATGATATAATATATATAATAAGGAGGAGATTTAGACCTTGTTAAAAATAAGTATATATGTAGTTTTCAACTCCATGCACATGCATTATTAATACTCACAAATTATATTTAAATTTCATGCAATTATCTTTGACTAATTAAACTTTATAGACGTCAGTTTATTCAATTAGTAAAATCTGTTAGGAAGAAATTAAGAGGTTTAGGTTCAAACACTACTTATAAGGGTAAGAAGAGAATTTAGGTTTCACTAGCCTTAAAAAAAATAAAAAATAAAAAATAAAATAAAATCTTTCATTACACCTTAATTGAGACACCCCCAAGATGCAAACTCTTCCAAACTTTTCTTTTGCGAACAATCTGGGATTTGACAAAGATTGTTGATATTTTATCCCAATTGATGGTAAAGATTTTCTTTGTTTTCCCCTAATTTTGAGATCAACCCAGCCAAAGCACAAGGGTTGTTGTGGTGGTAGTCTTGTTTTGTTTTTGTTGTTGTAATAAACCCTACTGTTAAATTAAAAAAAAATAACTAATTAAATTGTTTCTATGAAAAAAAATAATAATTTACTTCTCCAAGAGAAAGTACAAATATATATACATATATATTGTATGCATTTGTCACCTTCTGAAAAAAATTAAAGGAAGATGTGGGCAATGTAATTGTATTACATCGAAAATTCAAAATATTCGGTCTCTGGAAACGTAGTGGAATTTCCCTTTTATCTCCCTTTTTATTCCTTTAGATTTTGGATTCCATTTATCAATGTAATTGCCAGGTTACGAACACGAAAAAGTTCGTACACGGCCCTCCATTTATTCCCTTTTCCTCTTCTCCAAACATGTATATAAAACCCACCCCTCTGCTCACATTTCTTCATCAAATTAAATTCCTTCTTTCTTCTTCTTTCTTCTTCTTATTATCTCCTCATCTCTTTAAACTACTTACTTTTCCATTTTCTTAAGGTTAGTTATAATATATATATATATATATATATATATGTTTCTATTCATGGGTTATAGCTAAATTGGTAAATTTTTTCGGGACGTGGTATAATAAATCTGTGGTTTGAACTCTGTTAACATATGCGAAAAGGAAAATGAGTTGCATAAGACAATATTAAAAATAAACATCTTTTACTCTTATAGAGTTATTATTATTATTATTATTTAAAATCTTTGCAGACTTGTGTTCCTGCTGCAACAGTGACAATCTATGATACTTATG
>SKCR01010233.1:0-22714 GCA_019454045.1 Zanthoxylum bungeanum | reverse complement strand
CACCGGAATGGTTCATCTCGAATGAGAATCGGTGTGCAAACGTTCAAAGGTTCAGGTTCCATGTTAATCATCGCTTCTTGGCCTTCTCGCCTTTCCCTTCTCAACTGTCTGATGGTTCTTTCAATTTCTGGGTCAAGCGATCGGAGTTCAAAGCTTCTGGTTCGTCTCATGTAGTTTCTGAGAACCTGAAACACAAGAAAACAAAAAAAACAAAAAGTAAAAAGAAATTAGATACAAGTAATGTATCTAACCCCAAAACTAATAGTGAAAGATAAAAAGTCCCCGGCAACGGCGCCAAAAACTTGACCGGTGCTTACACACGCGTATAACGCAAGTGCAGTATCGTTCAAGTAGTATAAAAAGTATCGATCCCACGAGGAATTAATACCTAATCTATTAATTTTATGAGGTCAAATGATTACTAGTATCTAACAGGTTGATTGATTGATTTGAAATGATGAAGGTTTTGAATTTAAAAACAAGTAAATAAAATTGCTCGAAAATAGGTAAGAAAATTCAATATTAAAAACTATCTAGGGTTGTGATTTCTTCCAATATCATTTTAAAGATGAAGTGGTTATTTTATGTTTGTGTAATAAATCGGTTTACTAACCTGGAACACCTAAATTATGCAAAGCCTATGTCGATGGTCAGACGCAAATACCCAGTTTAACCCAATTGAACCATATGTCTATGTCAACCAAATATCTGGATTCATTAAGTTTAAGTTCCAATTATGGCTACCCCTGCCCGACAGGTATATGTCTATCCTGTAAGGAAATCTATTAAAGGGTTATTCTATCCTCAAGGAAGATCGTGGGCTATTAAGTCTAAGGTCGAAACCTAAAATTCTTTGTCAAGTTTATTTTAGATTTACCACATCAATCTTATTAGTGGCCAATTAGCAAGAAGCATTAAGCTTAAGACTTAATAAGTAAACTTTAAATTACCCAATCTATAATAACCCCTTATAAACCAGTGATATTGGATTTCATCACAACCCCAGATAACTGAATTAGTTACGACAATATTTACGGGTAGTAAAAAAAACTTAAATAAAATAAAAGACATAAAGTAAAATACTGAAAATAAATACTGAAAATTAAATGCTGAAAGTAAATGCTGAAAGTAAATGCTGAAATTAAATATGAAAATTAAATGCTGAAAGTAAATTATGAAAAGTAAATTGCTGAAAGTAAATTGCTGAAAGTAATTGCTGAAAGTAAATTGCTGAAAAGTAAATAAAGTAAAATTACAATAAAAGAAATATGAGGTAAAAGATCCACTTTTTTTACTTCTATTTTAGATATCTCCCTTAATATAATATATTAATTTGCATGATAATTACCAACCAGCCATATAGACGGTATCCAGATTAAGTCAAATTAATAATTAATTACCAACCGACCAATCAGGCGGTATCCAGTTTAGTCAGGTTAAAACCAATTTAAATAATTACCAACCGACCAATATGGCGGTATCCTCGTTAAGTCAGGTTTTAACTAGTTTATATATTATAATTAAGGGAGATTAATCTAAATATTAGTAATAAAAGTTTTACCTTTTACCCCAGTAAAGGGGAGTTACCTCCTCATTATTGAAAAGTAAAAACTGAAAATTAAAGAAAAGAAAAGTATTGTGCGTAAAAGTAAATTGCGGAAAGTAAAAACTGAAAAGTAAAGAAAAGAAAGTGCGAAGCGGAAATTAATTACTGAAAGCTGTAAATAAACAAACAAGATACAATTTTAGTATTCTTAATGATTCCTTAGAAGAAAGTATGAATTTACAAATGAAATGGCTTGATATTTATAGGTAAAATCCAAATCAATTATTAATTGCTCCACTAATTGCTCCACTAATTGCTCCACCTAATCCATTATTAATTGCTCCACTAATTACTTATCATGTTTGGTGGTGATTTGATATTTTTATTATTTATTTATTAATTAATTTTTGCTTTGAAAATGATTGAAAAGACTTTAATAATTACACACAACACACTTCTAGATGGTTCATCAATTTCGGGCATGAAATCTTCAGAATTAGAAATTATTTTTCTTTCAAAGTTATAGAGATTTGATTCTTCTTTAATATGGAACTTGAATCAGCTCAATCCGATATCGGAGTAAAAAGTTATGCCCACAATACGACAGATGCGCAAAACTGGAATTTCCAAAACTGCACTTCGTTAAAACGCCCTTTCAAGTTTCCAATCTCCAAAATTAATATGTCAAGTCCAATTTTTTCCCTTATTTGACCCACATTTCGTCCTAAATGATTTTATTGTGTCCCAATATTATTTTATCTGTAAAATAAACTAAAACACATCAAAACGTTCATCAAACCCGAGAAACTAAACAAAATATTAAGTAAAAGGGGCGGTAAATATTGATATATTTTCCTCTCATCAGCTTTCCAAACACCATTCGATATGGGGACATACCAATGGGTGTTTTGTAAGCTGTCCGGTAGGCCCATAGTGCGTCATCCAGTTTTGTAGACCAGTCCCTCCTTGTTGATCCAACGGTTCTCTCCAAGATTCTTTTGATCTCCCTGTTTGAAACTCCAACCTGTCCATTTGATTGTGGGTGGTAAGCAGTGACGAATTTATGAATAACTCTGTATTTGGATAGGAGTGCATCAAAATATTTGTTGCAGAAATGTGTGCCACCATCATTGATAATAGCCCGAGGTGTTCCAAAGCGAGTGAAAATATTCTTTTTAAGGAATTTAATCACCACTTTTGAATCGTTTGATGGCAGTGAAATTGCTTCAACCCATTTGGAGACGTAGTCTACAACAACCAGTATGTACAGGTTTTCAAATGATGGAACAAATGGTCCTATAAAATCAATCCCCATACATCAAATATCTACACTTCCAGAATATTTTGCAGAGGTCCTTCATTTCTCCTCGAAATATTTCCCATTCTCTGGCACATGTCACATTGAAGAGAAAACAAGTAAGCATCTTTAAAAAGAGTGGGCCAGAACAAACCTGATTGTAGGACTTTGGCTGCAATTTTGTTTCCGTTTAAGTGTCTGCCATATGGTGATGAATGACAATATTGAAGAACATTGTTGACCTCCTCATATGGAACACACCGTCTCAATAATTGATCAACACAGCGTTTGAACAGGTACGGCTCATCCCAGATATAGTGTTTGACTTCTTTGAAGAATTTCTTTCGTTGCTGAGTTGTCCATTCCAACGGCCATTTTCCCGATACTATGTAGTTGACATAGTCAGCATACCAATGAGCATCATGTTGTTTCATGGCAAACAGTTGTTCATCTGGAAAATTTTCTTTGATTTTCAGTTCTTTGTCAGTTGTTTCTCCATTCTCAAGCCTCGACAAATGATCTGCCACCTGGTTTTCTGTCCCTTTCCTGTCTCGAATTTCCACGTCGAATTCTTACAGTAGAAGTATCCAACGGATCAATCTGGGTTTGGCATCTTTCTTCGCGATCAAGTATTTGATTGCTGAATGATCTATACAGACCACCACTTTTTGGGACCCAGCAGATAGGATCAGAATTTATCAAAAGCGAACACAACTGCGAGCAACTCCTTTTCAGTGGTTGTGTAGTTGAGTTGATCTTCATTCAAAGTTCTGTTGGAGTAGTAAATGGTGTGGAAAATCTTTGCTTTGCGTTGTCCCAAAACTGCACCTATAGTAAAATCACTAGCATCGCACATCACCTCAAATGGAAGTGTCCAGTCTGGTGCTATAATGATGGGAGAAGAAACCAGCTTCTGTTTTAGGATCTCAAAAGCTTCATGGCATTCTTTGGTGAATTTGAAAGGCACATCCTTCTCCAGAAGATTGCATAGAGGTTTAGCAATCTTTGAGAAGTCTTTGATAAATCTCATGTAAAAGCCTGCATGACCGAGAAAGCTCCGAATCCATTTAACAGATGTTGGCGGAGGTAATTTTTCAATTATTTCGATCTTTGCTTTGTCTACCTCGATTTTCTTTTGTGAGATCCAGTGTCACAGAACAATGTCTTCCTGCACCATGAAGTGACATTTCTCCCAGTTAAGTACCAGGTTGGTATCTTCGCATCTTTGTAACACCTATTCCAAATTTTGCAAACCATAGAACTCATGTCCCGCCAGTATGTCTAGCATTTGATCAATGAATGGCAACGGAAAATGATCATTCTTTGTTGCTTTGTTCAGCTTCCAGTAGTCCATACAAACTCTCCATCCAGTCACGGTTCTTGTTGGAGTCAGCTCGTTCTTTTCATTTGTGACTACATTTATTCATTCTTTCTTTGGTACACATTGCATAGGACTTACCCAAGTGCTGTCTGAGATGAAATAAATGATGTCAGCATCCAACCATTTGATGATTTCTTTCTTCACGACCTCCTTCATGATTGGATTTAGTCTTCGTTGATGCTCCATTATGGGTTTGTACTCATCGTTCATCAGAATCTTGTGCATGCAAAATGATGGACTAATGCCTCGAATATTTGATATAGTCCAGCCAATGGCTTTCTTGTGTTCTCGTAACACTCTCAATAACTTTTCTTCCTACTCCAATGTTAGGGAAGAAGAAATAATAACAGGTAATTCAGAAGAGTTTCCTAAGAAATCAAACCTGAGATGGCTCAAAAGTAGCTTCAACTCTAGCTGTGGTGGTTCTTCAATTGAAAGATTGATTCGCTCATTCTTCGGGAGTTCCAGACTTTCAACTGGTGGTGTCGATTTGAACCGAAACGGTTTTTCAAGATAGTTGATACATTCCAAGATTTCAGCATCTAGCTCGCTGTCAGTCATGTTGGTGATGCAAGCTTCAAGTTTGTCTGTGGGAGGTGGCTCAGTATCCTGGATGATACTATCAACAACATCAACTCTGAAACATTATTCCTCTTTTTCATCACTTGGGAATTTCATAACTTTGAAAACATTAAAGGTAACTTCTTGGTCCTGAACTTTCATGGTTAGTTCTCTTTTTTGTACATCAATAATAGTTTGACCTGTAGCCAAAAATGGTCTTACAAGGATGATAGGTACATCTTTGTCTTCTTCCATGTCAAGGATAATGAAATATGTTGGGAGAATGAGTTTGTCGACTTTGACCAACACATCTTCAACAACACATCTTGGAAATACGAGTGTTCTATCAGCAAGTTACAGAGAGACTGAGGTAGGCATTGCTTCTCCAATTTGTAGTTTCCTGTAAATAGAAAAAGACATCAAATTAACACTTGCACCTAAGTCACATAAAGCCTTACCCATATAATGTTCCCCAATCGTGTATGGGACAGTGAAACTGCCAGGATCTTTCAACTTCGGAGGAATTTTCCTCTGAATGATGGCGTTGCATTCTTCCGTCAATGCTACTGTCTCGTAATCTCCCAATCTCCGTTTTCATGAAAGAATGTCTTCCATGAATTTGACATAGCTGGGCATTTTTTCCAAGGCTTCTGCGAATGGAATGTTGATATGCAGCTTTTTGAACACCTCCAGGAATCGAGCAAACTGCTTGACCAGTTTGTTTTTCTGAAGACGCTGTGGAAAAGGTGGAGGTGGAGTGATTTGATCTTTTTCCTTTGCTTATTTTTCCTCCATCTGTGGGACTGCATCTTTTGGAATTTCTTCAATAGTTGCCTTGATTCCAACATCTTTGATGATTTCAGTACTGCTTCTCAAGGTAATGGCTTGACATTGTTCCTTCCCTCGGTTCCTTGGATTTGGTTCTGTATTGCTAGGAAGGTTTCCTGGCGGTCTGTAACTCTAAGCATTAGCCAGTTGTCCAATTTGATTCTCCAGCGCTTTAATAGAAATTGATTGGCTCTGAAACATAGCATCATATTTTTTAGCTAAGTCAGTACTTCCGCTATTCCTGGTTCATTTGCCTGCTCCTGGCCTTTGTTCTGCTGTTGGAATCCAGGTGGTGGATAGTTCTGCTGTTGGAATCCAGGTGGTGGATTGTTCTTCTGCCTTGAATTGTTGCTCCATGAAAAATTGGGATGATTTTTCCACCCTGGTTTGTAGGTGTTGGAATATGGATTGTTCCCCTGTCTGTTCAACTTGTTGATATAATTCACCGTCTCTTCTTGTTGATTTGGCTATGGTCCTCCTCCATAAGGTGAACTTGTGGATCCGGCAATGTTTACAACTTGCGCGCTGAGTGTTTCCAGGCATTTGCACATCTGATCCAGCTTGGTATTCACTGCTGAGTTGGCTCCAACTTCATAAATTCCTGCAATTCTCTGGATCATGCTCCTTTTTGTTGGCCACAAGGAATTGTTGTTAGTCAGTTCTTCAATTAGGTCACATGCTTGATCTTCTCTTTTTGCCATTTGCGCTCCTCCAGCAGTAGCATCAATTGTGGTTCTCATCAGTCCAGAAAGTCCATTATATAATGTTTGGATTTGAAGCCATTTTGGAATCTCATGGTGAGGACATTTCCGGAGTAAATCTTTGTGTCTTTCCCAAGCTTCATAGAGATTTTTCGAGTCATGTTGTACAATTGATGTGATGTCGTTCCTCAGTTTTGTTGTTCTAGCTGGTGGAAAATACTTTGCAAGGAATTTGGTGGCTAGAGTGTTCCATGTCGTGATTGAACCTGCTGGTAGTGAATGTAGCAAAGCCTTTGATCTGTCTTTTAAGGAATAAGGAAAAACATGCGGTCTCATAGCTTCTTCAGCTGCTCGGTTGTAATTGAAAGTGCCGCAAACTTCCAGGAAGTTGCTGATGTGGGCATTAGGATCTTCAGTTGCATTCGCCCCAAACTGAACTGACTGCTGAATCATCTGAATGCATGTTTTGATGTCACACGTATTTGCAGGTAAATGAGGAAGTACAATACAGTAAATGAAGTCGTCAACCACCGGAATGGTTTTGTCTCGAATGGGAATTGGTGGTGTAACTTCTAAAGGTTCAGGTTCCATGTTGACTAAAGCTTCTTGGCCTTCTCGCCTTTCCCTTCTCAACTGTCCCCGGCAACGGCGCCAAAAACTTGACCGGATGTTGTCACACGCGTATAACGCAAGCGCATGTATCGTTCAAGTAGTATAAAAAGTATCGATCCCACGAGGACTTAAAACCTTTTGTTATTAATTTATGAAGTCAAATATTTATGAGTATCTAATAGATTGGTTGTTTGATTGGATGGTGGCTTTAAAATTAAAACAAGTAAATAAAATGTCACGAAAGTAGGTTGAGGAAAATTCAAATTTATAAAACTATTTAGGGTTGTGATTTCTTCCAATATCTTTTTAAAGATGAAATGGTTATTTCATGTTTGTATAATATATTGGTTTACTAACCTGTAACTAGAAATTCTGCAAAAGCCTATGTCGATGGTCGGATGCAAATACCCAGTGTAACCCAATTAAATCATATGTCTGTGTTAATCAAATTACCTGAATTCATTAAGACTAAGTTCCAATTGTGGTTACCCCCGCCCGACAGGTATATGTCTATCCTGTAGGAAATCTATTAAAGGGTTATATATCCTCAATGAAGATTGTTGGCTATTAAGTCTAAGGCTAAAACCTAAAATCCTTTGTCAAGTTTATTTTAAGTTTACCAGATCAATCTTTTTAATGGCCAGTTAACAAGAAGCATAATGCTTAAGACTTAATAAGTAAACATTTATATTACCCAAACTATAAAATAACCCATTATAAACCGGTGATATTGGAATTCATCACAACCCCAGATAACGGGCTTAGCTACGACACATCTTTACAACTAGTAAAAACTTAAAAATAAAAGACATAAAGTAAAAATGCTGAAAAGTAAATGCTAGAAATTAAAAAGGAAAAAGTACAATAAAAGAAAATGATAGGGTTAAAGGATCCACTTTTATTACTACTATTTTAGATATCTCCCTTAATATAATATATTAACTTGTGTGATATTACCAACCAGCCATATAGGCGGTAACCTGATTAAGTCAAATTAATAATTAATTACCAACTGACCAACCAGGCGGTATCCATGCTTAGTCAAGTTAAAACCAATTTAATATCAATTACCAACCGGCCAATATAGCGGTATCCTCATTAAGTCAGGTTTTAAATAGTTATTATATTATAATTAAGAGAGATTAATCTAAATAGCAATAATAAAAGTTTTACCTTTCACCATAGTATGGGAAGTTACCTCCTCATTGTTGAATAGTAAAAATTGAAAAAGTGAAGAAAGTAAATTACTATTACAAAAAGTAAATAAAATTAATTACAGAATTGAAATTTAAACAAACTAGATACAAACTCCTTAGTATTATCAGAGAATTACAGATAGTAAGGTACATCTGAAACTGAAATTTCGAGCTGAATTTATAGGGGTCGATAGGTCTCTCACATCGCGACACGTGGATCGCTCTTGCATCGCGACACGATGACGTGTCACATTCTGATTGGCTGTTTTGATTCACTTAGCTGCTGACGTGGCATTTTGGATGATTAACTCAATAATTGTGCTGATGTGGCGATGACGTGGCGATGTTGATTGTCGGTAACATATGATGGTGACACGTGACAGACACACGTTAGCAAGATCGACGCACGTTAGCAAGATCGGTGCACGTTAGCAAGATCAAACTTCTCAGATTTTGAAATGTGTCCCGACGCATTTTAGCAGGCTCTCGACGCGTTTAATGACTATTTTTTCCTTTTGTCCGTTTTTCATTGTTTCGGTCCAGAATCACCTCCAGATGGTCCTGAAACTTTATTTATCTATAAAATAACAGAAAACACATCAAAATATTCACAAAAGTCAAGAAACTATCCAAAATATTAGGTCAAATGAGTGGGAAATAGTGATTCATTTACCACTCATCACACCTCAAAACCTAACATTTTGCTAGTCCTCGAGCAAAACAACAAAATAAAATAACATAAACATCTTTAAAATAAAATTAAACTAAGCCACTTTCGTAGGGATCACAGTTACATTTAGCGTATGCAACAGGCCTTTAAAACCCTAGGTGTCCCTAGTGGACGAGTTTTAGTCTTGTGAGGGCTTACAGCAACGATACCCACAAAAGTTTTACAAAAGTAAAAAAAAATAGTAAAACTAATGCACACAAAAATAATTAGACAATAGAAAAGAGAATAAAGAAGTTAGTGACTAACCAGGTGAAACTTCTTATCCAAGTTTAGAGTTGTTTTCTTTCTTTCTAAATTACTGAATAAGTAAATTCTCCGATCATTTTTACCATTCTCCATATACACAGCTAACAAAATAGTAATCAACTCATTTTTGCCCACAATAGTCATAAGTGTAGTTGAGAAAAGAGTAATATTTTTGTCCTAAAGTTGTATCAGAATACACACCATTTTTTTAGCAATGGAATACTTTTCTGATTTTTCTGATTTTTTTTAATTTATATACAATATCTTTCGTCCATGTAACGAGCTTTGGGTCAGTGACTCCCAAACCAGTTGGCTTTAGCGCACTAGGTGTTAAAACACCAATACATACTTAATTACTCAGACTTCAGATATATATTTTTTTAACATCTTCAATCCATGTAATAAGCTTTGGGCTAGTGGCTCCCAAACAAGTTGGTTTTAGGGCACTAGGTGTTGAAACACCCCTACGGATTTAATAACTCGGATCTCAGACGTTTTTTTTTACTCCATCACTTTTTATGGATGTTTCTTTCAATTAAACTAGAGCACTGAATATTACAAGATTTTAAAAAATAACTCATGTCCGTATGTTACCATGTATGTTGGTAATACCTGTCAACTGAGCATATGAAGATTCATTTTAGTCAATTTTATGGAGAATTCACAAATAAATAATTCAAAAGGAAATAAACAAAAATTAACTTGTTCCGAAATAGGTTGTGATACGTCTCAGGAGTGGAAACTCCTTACATAGCTATCTCACACCAATTTCACCTAATTAATCAAATTAAAAACACAAAAACACAAAAATATATATATTTTTTATTTTTGTAAAAGTTTTTCAATTTTTTTTTGAATTTTTTGAAAATTTTGACTAAAACAATAAAATAAAATAAAAACTATACAAAACAAGATACTAATCAACTATTCCCCTCCCCCAAACCTAAATGAGGCATTGTCTTCAATGTCTTAAAAAGAAGAAGATGAGTTCAGAAGATAGTATCTGGCTAACTGAAATTCTACATCTAAATGAGAAATTTAAAGTTTAAGATCCAGATTTATTCGACGCTTCTTACCACGATCATCATCGGACCATTTTATCTTGGAAATGATAGGGTCAATTTGTGGTTCATAGGCTAAGATTTGGTCAATTAAATCCTGGGCAGTTCTGGCAGTGAAAAAGAGTTATTTTAAAGGTTTTGACACGAACCCATTTCTCCGGGCATCATCAAGAAATACACAAAGAAAATCATAAAATCCATCTGCGTTGAACAGTCCAATTGGTTTCTGGTGTATGTTCAAGTTCGCCCAAGATAGCACTATAAAAATCTCCTCCAATGTACCCAAACCACCTGGAAAAGTAATAAAAGCATCAGCACTGTTAATCATTTCCACCAGTCATTCAGACGTACCTGGCACGATCAGTTCTTCTCCGTTTGATGATCGTATAAGATCCGTCTCTGCCAAAGGTTTTGGGATGATTCACAGAACTTGACTATCTCATTCCTGTACAGCCTTTGAAACTATCCTCATTAGTCCAAGATTGCCACCGCCATATAATAGGTGCATATTCCTTTCGGCTAAGACTCGTCCCAATTCCTGTACTGCTGCTACGTATTGTGGCTTAGTACCGACACTAGTACCGCAAAACACACAAATGTTTTCAACTCTTCTTTTTGAAGTAGCTTCCATTTTTATGTATTTCTTTCTCAACTCTATTAGGAAAAGACAAAGAGATATAATATTTACAATAATTTACGTCTTGATTGACGTCTATGCGTCAGGGACAAGTTTCCCATCCAATTTTCTTAAAAATTGGCAAACAGAGTCTTTTTGAGTCAGATTCTCGAGACTTAACTATTGTCTTTCTCTTTGGAATTGTGTATATAACACGCGAATTTCGTGATACACATATCCACTGGGATGCGTCTCAAGAGTTTTAGATATGACATCTAAAGACTCCTTACTCAAGCCATCCCTAATGAAATTTATCTTATCTTCGCAGTTATCAGACATCATTCCTAAAGAACGACAGCGAGTATCACAAAATATACGAGCACATTTATAGCATACACATATTCTTTTAGCTCTTCTCTTTTTAGCATAGGTGTTTCTTCCTAAACTAGGCAGATGTGAAATAAAAGAGTGAGATGACTCACCTGCCAATCGGACTCGTGCTTCAATAATCCAGTGAATGTCAGTAGGAATACCTTTTATCATCAGTAGTCTCATTTATTCCAAGCGAGCTTTATAGACTTTCATCAGATATTTTCGAGGGAGAGAAGGAAATTGCTTGTGAAGATTTGCGAGAGCTTCTTCCATCGTAAAATGACTTTACCTGCAAAAGTTAAACACACAAAAATAAAACACACCAGATCACATTATATACACAAATTGCATGGGTTGCCTCCATGTTAGTGCTAAGTTTAAAGTCATCAGCTAGACGTGACTGCTCAAATATTAGGCTGGATTTGAAAGTGTGACACTTTATTTTTGTCGCTTAAATTATTGTCCTCAGTAGTGTTTGACACACTGACTGTTAACCTTGAATGTTTCGTTGATGTTGGGATCAAGTAACTCAACAGCTCCATATGGTAAAACCTGAGTGATCACAAATGGACCTGACCACCTTGATTTCAACTTTTTAGGGAAAAGTTTTAACCTTGAATTGTATAACAACACCTGCTGCATTGGTTCCAATTGTCTGCGCACTATTTTTCGGTCATGCCATTTCTTGGTATTTTCTTTGTATAATTTGGCATTTTCAAAAGTCTGTAGACGAAACTCCTCCAATTCGTTGCATTTGTGAAGTTGTTTCTCTCATGCAGCTTGTGGATCAAGATTTAACTTCTTCAGTGCCCAGTACGCGTTGAGTTTAAGCTCAATTGGCAGATTGTATGCTTTCCCAAACACCATTCGATATTGGGATATACCAAGGGTGTTTTTTAAGCTGTCTGGTAGGCCCATAGTGCGTCATCCAATTTTGTAGACCAACCCCTCCTTGTTGATCCAACGGTTCTCTCAAAGATTCTTTCGATCTCCCTGTTTGAAACTTCAACCTGTCCGTTTGATTGTGGGTGGTAAGCAGTGATATATTAATATGAGTAACTCCGTATTTGGATATGAGTGCATCAAAATATTTATTGCAGAAATGTTTGCCACCATCATAGATAATAGCCTGAGGTGTTCCGAAGCGAGTGAAAATATTCTTTTTAAGGAATTTGATCACCACTTTTGAATCATTTGATGGAAGTGCAATTGATTCAATCCATTTGGAGACGTAGTCTACAACAACCAGTATGTACAGGTTTCCAAATGATGGAACAAATGGTCCCATAAAATCAATCCCTCATAGATCAAATATCTCCACTTCCAGAATATTTTGCAGAGGTCCTTCATTTCTCCTCGAAATATTTCCCGTTCTCTGGCACCTGTCACATTGAAGAGAAAACAAGTAAGCATCTTTAAAAAGAGTGGGCCAGAACAAACCTGATTGTAGGACTTTGGTTGTAGTTTTGTTTCCGCTGAAGTGTCCGCCATATGGTGATGAATGACAATGTTGAAGAACATTGTTGACCTCCTCCTGTGGAATACATTGTCTCAATAATCGATCAGCACAACATTTGAACAGGTACGGCTCATCCCAGATATAGTGTTTGACTTATTTGAAGAATTTATTTCGTTGCTGAGTTGTCCATTCCAACGGCCATTTTCTCGATACTATGTAGTTGACATAGTCAGCATACCGAGGACCATCATGCTGTTTCATGGCAAACAGTTGTTCATCTGGAAAAGTTTCTATGATTGTCAGTTCTTTGTCAGCTATTTTTCCATTCTCAAGCCTCGATAAATGATCTGCCACCTGGTTTTCTGTCCCTTT
This sequence comes from Zanthoxylum bungeanum, assembly GCA_019454045.1. NCBI lineage: Eukaryota > Viridiplantae > Streptophyta > Magnoliopsida > Sapindales > Rutaceae > Zanthoxylum > Zanthoxylum bungeanum. Next base: position 9,736 of record SKCR01010233.1, on the reverse strand, counting down.
CCTGTCTCGAATTTCCACATCGAATTCTTACAGTAGAAGTATCCAAAGGATCAATCTGGGTTTGGCAACTTTCTTCGCGATCAAGTATTTGATTGCTGAATGATCTGTGCAGACCACCACTTTAGGCCCAGCAGATAGGATCAGAATTTATCAAAAGTGAACACAACTGCGAGCAACTCATTTTCAGTGGTTGTGTAGTTGAGTTGAACTTCATTCAGAGTTCTGCTGGAGTAGTAAATGGTGTGAAAAATCTTTGCTTTGCGTTATCCCAAAACTGTACCTACAGTAAAATCACTAGCATCGCACATCACCTCAAATGGAAGTGTCCAGTCTGGTGCTACAATGATGGGAGCAGAAACCAGCTTCTGTTTTAGGATCTCAAAAGCTTCATGGCATTATTTGGTGAAGCAAAAGGCACATCATTCTCCAGTAGATTGCACAGAGGTTTAGCAATATTTGAGAAGTCTTTGATAAATCTCCTGTAAAAGTCTGCATGTCCGAGAAAGCTCCGAATCCCTTTGAATGATGTTGGCGGAGGTAATTTTTCAATTGTTTCAATCTTTTCTTTGTCTACCTTGATTCCCTTTTGTGAGATCCGATGTCCTAGAACAATGTCTTCCTATACCATGAAATGACATTTCTCCCAGTTGAGTACTAGGTTGGTATCTTCACATCTTTGTAACACATGTTCCAGATTTTACAAGCAGTGGTCAAAAGAGTCTCCAAACATAGAGAACTCATCCATGAAAACCTCCATACTCTATTCCAGCATGTCTGAGAAAATGACCATCATGCAACGTTGGAATGTGGCAGGAGCATTACATAGTCTAAATGGCATCCTGTGGAATGCAAAAGTACCATACGGACATGTAAAAGTGGTATTCTCCTGATCTTCTGGGGCAATGGAAATCTGATTGTACCCTGAGTATCCGTCCAGAAAATAATAGAACTCATGTCCCGCCAGTCTGTCCAGCATCTGATCAATGAATGGCAGCGGAAAATGATCATTCCTTGTTGCTTTGTTCAGCTTCCGGTAATCCATATAAACTCTCCATCCAGTCACGGTTCTTGTTGGAGTCAGCTCATTCTTTTCATTTGTGACTACAATTATTCCTTCTTTCTTCGGTACACACTGCATAGAACTTACCCAAGTGCTGTCTGAGATGGAATAAATGATGCCAACATCCAATCATTTGATGATTTCTTTCTTCACGACCTCCTTCACAATTGGATTTAGGCTTCGTTGATGCTGCACTGTGGGTTTGTACTCATCGTTCATCAGAATCTTATGCATGCAAAATGATGGACTAATTCCTCGAATGTCTGCTATAGTCCAGTCAATGGCTTTCTTGTGTTCTCGTAACACTCTCAATAACTTGTCTTCCAGCTCCAATGTTAGCGAAGAAGAAATAATAACAGGTAATTCAGAAGAGTTTCCTAAGAAAGCATACCTGAGATGGCTCAAAAGTAGCTTCAACTCCAGTTGTGGTGGTTCTTCAATTGAAGGATTGATTCGTTCATTCTTCGGGAGTTCCAGACTTTCAACTGGTGGTGTCGATTTGAACCGAAATGGTTTTTCAAGATAGTTGATACATTCCAGGATTTCAGCATCTAGCTCGCTGTCAGTCATGTTGGTGATGCAAGCTTCAAGTTTGTCTGTGGGAGGTGGCTCAGTATCCTGGATGATATTATCAACAACATCAACTCTGAAACATTATTCCTCTTTTTCATCACTTGGGAATTTCATAACTTTGAAAATATTAAAGGTAACTTATTGGTCCTGAACTTTCATGGTTAGTTCTCTTTTTTGTACATCAATAATAGTTTGACCTGTAGCCAAAAATGGTTTTACAAGGATGATAGGTACATCTTTGTCTTCTTCCATGTCAAGGATAATGAAATATGTTGGGAGAATGAGTTTGTCGACTTTGACCAGCACATCTTCAACAACACATCTTGGAAATACGAGTGTTCTATCAGCAAGTTACAGAGAGACTGAGGTAGGCATTGCTTCTCCAATTTGTAGTTTCCTGTAAATAGAAAAAGGCATCAAATTAACACTTGCACATAAGTCACATAAAGCCTTACCGATATAATGTTCTCCAATCGTGCATGGGACAGTGAAACTGCCATGACCTTTAAACTTCTAGGGAAGTTTCCTCTGAATGATGGTGCTCTGAATGATGGCGCTGCATTCTTTCGTCAATGCTACTGTCTCGTAATCTCCCAATCTTCGTTTTCGTGAAATAATGTCTTTCATGAATTTGACATAGCTGGGTAATTCTTCCAAGGCTTATGCGAATGGAATGTTGATATGCAGCTTTTTGAACACCTCCAGGAATTGAGCAAACTGCTTGTCCAGTTTTTTTTTCTGAAGATGCTGTGGAAAAAGTGGAGGTGGAGTGATTTGATCTTTTTCCTTTGCTTATTTTTCCTCCATCTGTGGGACTGCATCTTTTGGAATTTCTTCAATAGTTGCCTTGATTCCAACATCTTTGTTGATTTCGATACCACTTCTCAAGTTAATGGCTTGACATTGTTCATTCCCTCGGTTCCTTGGATTTGGTTCTGTATTGCTGGGAAGATTTCCTGGCGGTCTGTAACTCTGAGCATTGGCCAGTTGTCCAATTTGATTCTTCAGCGCTTTAATAGAAGCTGATTGGCTCTGAAACATAGCATCATATTTTTTTTTAGCTAAGTCAACACTTCCGTTATTCCTGGTTCATTTTCCTGCTCCTAGTCTTTGTTCTGCTGTTGGAATCCAGGTGGTGGATGGTTCTGCTGTTGGAATCCAGACGGTGGATTGTTCTTCTGCCTTGAATTGTTGCTCCATGAAAAATTGGGATGATTCCTCCACCATGGGTTATAGGTGTTGGAATATGAATTGTTCCCCTGTCTGTTGAAATTGTTGATATAATTCACTGTCTCTTCTTGTTGATTTGGCTCTGGTCCTCCTCCATAAGGTGAACTTGTGGATCCGGCAATGTTTGCAACTTGCGCGCTGAGTGTTTCCAGGAATTTGCACATCTGATCCAGCTTGGTATTCACTGCTGAGTTGGCTCCAACCTCATAAATTCCTGCAATTCTCTGGATCATGCTCTTTTTTGTTGGCCACAAGGAATTGTTGTTAGTCATTTCTTCAATTAGGTCACAGGCTTGATCTTCTCCTTTTTTTCCATTAGCGCTCATCCAACAGCAGCATCAATTGTGGTTCTCATCAGTCCAGAAAGTCCATTATATAATGTTTGGACTTGAAGTCATTTTGGAATCTCATGGTGATGACATTTCCGGAGCAAATCTTTGTACCTTTCCCAAACTTCGTAGAGAGTTTCCGAGTCATGTTGTACAAAGGATGTGATGTCATTCCTCAATTTTGTTGTTCTGGCTAGTGGAAAATACTTTGCAAGGAATTTGGTGGCTAGAGTGTTCCATGTTATGATGGAACCTGCTAGTAGTGAATGTAGCCAAGCCTTTGCTCTGTCTTTTAAGTAATATGGAAAAACACGCAGTCTCATAGCTTCTTCAACTGCTCGGTTGTAATTGAAAGTGCCCCAAAATTCCAGGAAGTTGCTGATGTGGGCATTAGGATCTTCAGTTGCATTCCCCCCAAACTGAACTAACTGTTGAATCATCTGAATGCATGTTTTGATGGCACACGTATTTGCTGGTAAAGGAGGAAGTACAATACATGAAATAAAGTCGTCAACCACCGGAATGGTTCTGTCTCGAATTGGAATTGGTGGTGCAACTTCTAAAGGTCCAGGTTCCATGTTGACTAAAGCTTCTTGGCCTTCTCGTCTTTCCCTTCTCAATTGTCTTATGGTTCTTTCAATCTCCGGGTCAAGTGGTCGGAGTTCAAAGCTTCTGGTTCGTCTCATGTAGTGTCTGAGAACCTGAAACACAAGGAAACAAAAACAATAAGCAAAAAGAAATTAGACACAAGTAACGTATATAACCTCAAAACTAATAGTGAAAGATAACTAAGTCCCCGGTAACGGCGCCAAAAACTTGACCGGATGTTGTCACACGCAACAAAACATATAACGCAAAGCGCACGTATCGTTCAAGTAGTATAAAAAGTATCGATCCCACGAGAACTTAAAACCTTTTGTTATTAATTTATGAAGTCAAATTTTTATGAGTATCTAATGGATTGGTTGTTGATTGGATGGTGACTTTAAAATTAAAACAAGTAAATAAAATGACACGAAAGTAGGTTGAGGAAAATTCAAATTTATAAAAACTATCTAGGGTTATGATTTCTTCCAATATCTTTTTAAAGATGAAGTGGTTATTTCATGTTTGTATAATATATTGGTTTAACTAACCTGGACCACGAAATTCTATAAAAGCCTATGTCGATGGTCGGATGCAAATACCCAGTGTAATCCAATAAATCATATGTCCTATGTTAATCAAATTACCTTAATTCATTAAGTCTAAGTTTCAATTGTGGTTACCACCCCCACCCGACAGGTATATGTCTATCCTGTAAGGAAATCTATTAAAATGTTATCTATCCTCAAGGAAGATCGTGGGCTATTAAGTCTAAGGCTAAAACCTAAAATTTCTTTGTCAAGTTTATTTTAAATTTACCAGATCAATCTTATTAATGGCCAGTTAACAAGAAGCATAAAGCTTAAGACTTATAAGTAAACTTTTTATATTACCCAACCAAATAAAGTTTTATTATCTATAAAATAACACAAAACACATCAAAATATTCACAAGAGCTCCAGAAACTATCCAAAATATTAGGTTAAATGAGTGGAAAATAGTGATACATTTACCACTCATCAACACTTGATATCAATTCTTTCTTCTTCAAATTTCTTCAAGCAACAAATTGATCATTTTCTTATAAATTATTTTTCCTCCTTCAAGGAGATGATTATGATAAAGAAAAAATTACAATAATTTAATTTTTCCAGTCCTACAGAAACAAACGAATGATCATAAATTCTGTATTGAATATAAATAAAATTTTGATTTTTTTTATCCTTCAAGGACACTTGATTTTATTTATCAATGTATTTTAATAGTTACAAAATTTAATTTGATTATTCATCATAAAATATTTATTTTTATCTCTTTCAAGGGGATATGATAATAAAATATCATTGTAATATTTTAATTCGTGTAATCATTTAATGATGATTAACAAATATCATGAATTTTTTTAGTCTTTCTAGGACATGTTGATAAATAAAATTTTGGTATGTTCTTCAAGAACATATATCGAAATAAATATTTTACAATAATTTAAGGATGCATGCATAATTTTATTTAATTCCATATTTTTTTCATATTGACACTTCAAGTGAATTATACAACAATTAACAAAATAATAGTAAATACTATGTAGACATTTAAATATTCATATATGCATCATTTAGAATATCACTTTGCATTATTATAAAATTAAATAAAATCAAATTTATTTATGAATTAAAATAAATATTTCCATACTTTTGCAAGTATGAATAAAAAGAGATACATAGATATTTACCATACTTTCACGAAGGAAAACTTGAACCTCTTAAGTGTATAAACTCGTTCCGATGACATGTTAAATAATAAAGGTAAAAAAAAAATTGTAAAGACAAAATATAAGAAATCTTCTTTAACTATATGAAATTATTTTTCATCTCTTATTATGTAATCTTTCAAGTGTGTATAAATAAGAAAGTGAGCATGTCGTCAAGGGGCGTGGCTTGGTGGTGTTGCGCTCATGATCTCACATTGAGATCCTAGGTTCGAATCCATGAAGTGTATTTCTTATAAGAGTCTGGGACAGATGAGGGTTTTATCTGCTCCGCTTAAGTCCGGAATGAGTAGTTTGACGGTGGGGTTTCCAACGATTTCAAAGAAAAAAATCATAAAATAAAATAAATAGATAATCAATAGATACATAATATATCACAACTTTTATGAAGTAATGAGAGTTATAAGAAAATATAAGGTTGATAATGATGAGATAACAAATTTACTTTATAAATATCCATATAATTTATATTTTCACACATAAAAATATATTTTTTTAATTTATTTTTATTCAATCATAAATCTTTTTCTCCCATCAATCCATACATAATATAAAATTCAATAATAAATTAAGTTTGTGCATGAATCAACTATTAAATTTATGTAACGTGTATTTCACACAAACTCAATAAAATGTATCGGATCCTGATTCATCGAGTTCACGCACACGCATCACTTCCTGTCTGAAACGAAAACATATTTCACCTTAAGGACCAAAATACCCTTATCCCCTCGGTTTAGAGTAATCCTGTTATGTAACGGAAGTATGAGTGATGTAATATCACCAACCTATTGATAAATGATATGTAAAATTTAAAATTCATTTTTAATTGTATTTTAATATTTTAACACATGACAATAATTGATTAAATTGTTACCTATGATATCTCCATTGCACTTCCCACTAACGAAAACCAAAAATACTTCGTTTTTTTTTTAACCTTCACAGAATCAGTCCCTGCATTTTCTCCCTCCCCAAACACGACTGAGGGAAAAAAAGAAAAGAAATTAATGGAACCAAATCCCCCCAGAGCCGAAGCCGAACGCTTGCTTGGAGTCGCCGAGAAGCTCCTAAACCAACGCGATTTAAACGGGTCAAAAGAATTCGCAATCCTCGCCCAAGAAACCGAGCCCCTTTTGGAGGGCTCAGATCAGATCTTGGCCGTCGTGGACGTACTCCTCGCCGCAGAAAAGCTCATAAACAACCGCCTCGACTGGTACTCCGTTTTGCAAATCGGCCGTCGAACCGAGGATCAGGATCTCATCAAGAAACAGTACCGCAAGCTGGCCCTGCTCCTTCACCCAGACAAGAACAAATACCCTTTCGCAGATCAAGCCTTCACCCTCGTCGTCGAAGCCTGGGGTGTTTTATCAGACACTCATAAGAAATCGCCTTACGATCGAGAGCTCAGTCTCTTTACGCAGATCGATTTAACAACGGCTAATTCTGATTCCTCCATGCAGCAGAGTAGTAAATTCCCCGCGAGGAGGAGCCAGAGGCAGAGTGATACTAATACGACGAAGAGACAGAGCAGTAATTATTCTAGAGGTGATGATGGCGGGGATCAACGGTCGAGTTTTTGGACGGCGTGTCCGTACTGTTATATCTTGTATGAGTATCCGAGGATTTATGAGAACTGTTGTTTAAGGTGTGAGAATTGTAAGAGAGGGTTTCATGCAGCGTTGATTCCGAATCTGCCCCCGTTGGTTCCCGGGAATGATGCGTATTATTGTTGCTGGGGTTTCTTTCCTTTGGGGTTTGTGGGTGGGAATTCGGAAAGTAGAGGGGCGCCGCCGCCCGCGTCCGGGTTTCCGAATTGGATGCCTCCGCTGTTTACTGGTGGCAATGCTGGTGGTGGTGGTGGTGCTACTGACGCGGCGGTAGGGGCCAAGGTGGATGGAAATGAAGGGGGAGTAGCGCCAGTTAAGAAGAAGGGGAGGGGGAGGCCGAGAAAGAATCAGCTTTAGGCTGTGACTCTGGGTTTTATTTCAGATATTTAGATGAATTGCAATGCTTTTTGGCACCTGTATTGGATGAAAGAGGAGGGCTGAGCCTGGGGCTGCTCGTTTGATGAATTTTCTAGGTACTGTTGTTGGTAGTTTTTTCTTTATCGTAATCACTGCTGGATAGATGTAATCAGGGTGATGTGTTGATTTTTTATCAAGTTCTTAACTTGATTTAATTGAGCCTGGTATATAATGTTGAGTTGAAATCCAGCATTCTCTGCTGATATGCCAATTGAATCATGGTAATCTGGTAATTCATTTTCAGATATTATCTCTTTTTTTCTGTGTATAAGATTTGTTTGAACATCGGCATGCATGGATGATTACAATGGTGAAAATTGCGATTTTGCACAACATTGTGCCTAGTGTTAGACAGTTGAGTTTATGATATGTTATAAGATTAAAACTGGATGAGGATAGCTTTAGGTTTGTTATTTGCTATTTGATTCTAGCATAACATGCAATATCCAACAATGAGAAGGTTTCACTGTGTTTTATAAGCGTTAGGTTCAAGATTTTTTTTTATTTGATTCACTATGCGGCATAATTTTACTGGATTCTAGAGTCGATTAATAATTTGAATGTTCTTGCTATGTCACAGGCGACGGAATGTAAGCCAGCTAGAGACTGTTGTTAGTAGAACCTTTGAATTTGAATCGTTTTTGTATTATTTTTAGGGTATCATGTTCAGGAAATACTTAACAAGGAGGAATTGATTGTCAATTGTTAATAGTTCCATGGGAAAATCCATTTTGAGTTATTGATTTTGATTTTCATGTTTTTTTTTTCTGCAACTAATGTCTGATGAGTCATTTGGTTTAACCTTGCATGTATGTCGGTCATTTGCTGCAATAATAACCTCTTTCCAACGTTGCAGATTCTGATTAACAATTTGCCGGTAATGAACCAGCTGCGGAGAACAGAAGCGAGTTGGCTAAATTGGGTCTGTGAAAAAATATTGTCGTGCATCTGCAATCTTCTGTTGAATTTCTGGATTTGTACCTCTAGAATGAATTGAGGGAAGTTGAATTATCTTGCGACTGAAAACTAGTATCATCCTCAAGGATCTCAACTGATTAAATGAATGATATATATGTATTGCTTCTGTATCCAACAGATCGGATGGCAATTTCTGGGTATGGTTATCCATTTCATAGCCAAATCTGGAAATTTGCTATTCAAATCCCACATTACTCTCAAGTTTTGAGGATTCATGGAATAGAAATGGCTTATAGGAAGAGGGATGGGTGATGGATATCCATTACCATATCCAAATCTAAATTTGCCAGCCTTACAGCAGGAGCTTGTTTGGTGCTTGCTTTCCATGATAAAACATGCATACTTCATTTTGCTTTTCGGTGGTACCAAATGAAGAATTCATAGACAAATTCTTGTGTGGATGTGTGTTAGGCTTCAAAAAATTCACAATCAAAGAAATTTTATAAGAAGATTCTTTAAGATAAACATTCACAGAGCCAGAGCATGAGCAACTAGTAAAACTTATGACTAGGCATATCTAGAAGTGAAAATTGCAATGTTTATGATTGGAAGTGCATTAACAATGACTACAAAGATGAATACAATTTTTCACATCTGTTAAATAAAATAATATAAATGGGTTTTAAAAAAATGAGTTTTACTTATGGATTTGTGAGAATTGATATCAGAGCAAGCATCACACCTAGTATAGGATTGGATTGGACGCATCTAGCCGAGTATGGGATTTGTGACTTTTGTTGCGGACGGGGCAATATGAGGAGGAGGGCTGTTATTAAAAAACGAGGTCCGTGAAGACACTCAGCTAGATATGATTGTTGTTGTAGATATTAATTGCACAGTATGATGTAATGTTAAGATCTTAAATTTCACATGAGTTAATAGAACAATATAAATTAGAATATAAATTTATAGACACGATCTCTTTACAAGCTATTTTTATAGATGAATTCTATCCATAAATTTACAACCAAGATCCTGTTGCCTAATCTGGGGAAAAAAATCTAAACAAACTCTGTGTGTCTGCTACTCCATTCAATCAGCAACAGTTTATCTGAATTTTTCTGTATGTATTAATCACAAAGCATACCAGGGATGCATCTTTGATCATTCAAGCAGTAACTGTTACATGACTAACGTGATGACTCGATACAAATTCAAACTTAAATTAATTACAACTATGTTTTCA
>SKCR01010232.1:0-22821 GCA_019454045.1 Zanthoxylum bungeanum | reverse complement strand
TTAATGATTAAACCTTTGGGGACTGATACTGTCTCATATCATTCTCAGTCCAGGTACTAATCATATGGACTTTCGCCATTTATAAGTCAAAGTAAATAATATTACAAAACGGCAAAAAGGCAATTTCATTATCACATAGTTAATTTTGTACAATAATACAATATCATTTACAAACAGTGACGCTATGGGACATAATGTCTAACATATTGATTGTCGTAAGCATTAGCGGTGCAAGTCTCAGGTTAAGACCAAATACACCTACCCTGATGTCGGACTCCCATAGACAATAGTCATAATACCAATGGGATTCCGAGGGGTCTTTCCAGAGCGAAGCTGTTTCCCGTACCATCGGTGAAACACGACCTACTATCGCACTTGCATAAGTATCCAATACTTATATATATGAGAACTATGTCGTTGTGCCCTCACAACGCGCACAAGTGCAATACTAGCCTATTCCGCATTATCGATGTCCAGTCTCGATAATACTCCGACTAGGGATATTTAATGATTAATCCTTCGGTGGACTGATATTGTCTCATATCATTCTCAATCCAGGAACTAATCATAGGGACTCTCTTCATTATATATTATGGTGATCTAATCACAATGATGAGAGTGCAATTTCTTGTCACATAGTTAATGTGTAACAATACAATAGTGATTAATTTGTCACAAAAGTGCGCACATGGGTATTCTTGCCAAAAAATTGTCAAATAGTGTTATGGTGTTATTTTGTCTTTAGTTAGTGTTGTAGTTTAATTTAATTCAAGAATTCATACTTGAGTACTTATTCGTAAAACAAGTTTGACTCGCGCAAAATCAAATTATTGTTTGAACATTGGATGGTCATTAATTATCAGATTAATTAATTGGATTAGATTGATTGATAACATGCTTGTGTGAATACATGGATACGATGTATGAATAATGAATATCAGATGGATATAGATGGGTAATGGCAATTTTGGAAATTGTTGTAATAAATTTAGAATATATTAAATTGGACCTGTGTGTCCAGCCTATTACCTCTTGACTCTGTGTATTTCTCTTCTCACCTATTCCCCTAAATGTAAATGAGGTTTCTTTAGAAGTGTTATGTAATCGGGTCGAAGTAATACTTGTGCTAGCGGGAGAGAGGAAAATGAGAGATTTGTTCTAGGAATAATATGTTAATAGTATCCATCCGCATATCATTATTATATTTACTTACGCGCCTTATTATGTGTTTAGAATGCAGGTTTAAGGGTGTATGATGATGAGACCTTAACAAAGATAATTAATTGGTTGCCAATTACGCGAAAAACCCTCACTACATATTAAGCGTTTTTCCTTCCATTTAGTGATTCTTACTCAACATCCAAGACTAGCATTGGTTTGTTGGCCAAAGTCAAGACCTTTGTCCGTCACGGATATGTTTGAATCATGAAGGCTTTGTTCCATATTGGTGTCTTGTCCAAGTTGTGATTTGTTGGCTAAAGTCAAGATCACTTCTTGTCCATCGACTTTGATTACGAAGCTTTCCATAGTCAATGGGTTCCGCTTAACTGGGATCACTAAGTTTGTTATGCCAAAGCCAAGGCATAGTTGATTCAGAGGAAAAAGGTTAGGCAATATATTGGATATATTGGCATATATAAGATATATATTTCCGACTTATATGTCCACCTACTGGATCTAGGAATTGGATGGGATCCAATAGATCTTAGAGATCTACCTAGTTAATTATCATACAATTTGTTGGCCAAAGTCAAGATTGTGTGTTATTTAACGGGATCCTAGCCCACTAGGAAACACGGTTTCCCGAGTACTCAACAGAGGGTTAGAGGCTCGCCGAAAAATAGTGGGAGGCAAGTATTAAATTTGCAATATTAGTTTAGTTACTTGCCATACGCGCTCATTTCAAATATTTCATCAAATAAATTAATATATTTGTTGGACTAATATTAATATTGTTTTTAAACAGTTGGACTGTATTCAAACTATTTCATTTAAGTTGATTATATAATTGCATTATAGTATAATCAATATATTTGAATTAACCTTTTCAATTATAATTGATTTATAATTGGATTATAGTAATCAATATAATTGAATTTAACCAATTGAATTATAGTTGATTATATAGTTAGACTATAGTAATAATTATAATAAATAGTACCTAAATCGTTGATTTGATAGTTAGACTATTGGAATCAAGATAAATGAAAGATTAGTGTTTAAAACATAATCCTGGGTGAAAATATTTTAAACGGCTTTAATTTTCAAATTGGGAATAATGCATCAGGATAGTCCTGAAAACTAAGAAGTTACTTTATTTGATAAAATAACATCTTAGGCCTAAGCCTGGAGTTAATCAAATAGTAGAACATGATATTTGGAATATTCATGTGATGATAACTTTAGTGCTTAATCCAATAAGCTTTCCAAAAAGATTCCTTAATTTCTTATTCAGAACTAAGGATTAGATCCTTATATAATGATATTGAAATTGAAGGATCTTCATAGATATATCCTTAGATCTTAGAAGTACAAATTACAATAGTATGTTGGATAATATGACCCATAGCGTCACTATTTGTACAGATCAGGGTGTTGTTGTACAAATTAACTATGTGACAAGGAAATTGCACTTCATCATTTTATGATTAGATCACCATATATATATAAATGAAGAGAGGTCCATATGATTAGTTCCTGGATTGAGATGATATGAGACAGTATCAGTCCACGAAGGATTAATCATTAAATATCCCTAGCCGGAGTATTATCGAGACAGGACATCGATAATGCGGAATAGGCTAGTATTGTACTTGTGCGCGTGTGAGGGCACAACGGCATAGTTCTTATATATTTAAGTATTGGATACATATGCAAGTGCGATAGGAGGTTGTGTTTCACCGATGGTACGGGAAACAGCTTCGCTCTGGATAGACCCCTCGGAATCCCATTGGTATTATGACTATGTGTCTATGGGAGGCCGAAATCAGGTAGGTGTGTATAGTCTTAACCTGAGACTTGCATCGCTAATACTTGCGATAATCGGTAGACTTTGGTCTTGGTGGTATAGGGCTTTAACCGGTTCTGCGTACACCACTTCTGGGTTTATCAGAGAGTCGTAGTGTATTGGGTGTGATGTCGAGATGGAAGTATCACTTCAGTCATAGTGGAGATGATGTCACGCATGATACGGTATTAGTGCTCTTAAGTGCCGGCCGGCCATTGGGATATTATGACAAGGTCATGTATATCCGATTATAGAGACTAGTTACCAGACATCCGACATGTGCTTCGGACGGGGCAGACACTTATCCAGCCCAGCCCTAGCACGTGACTATCCGATACTGGGCCGATATACACAATACTACGGTATACTACGCTTGATACATATCTATATATTCCTGTAAGAATATTTCTGGAGAATTGTGTAGGCATGGCGCTTTGCTAGAAGCCAACCTTGTCTTGTAAATCGGTATAAACGTGGTACGAGGTACTTACGTATTCGGATAGTCCAATGACCGTATTTACTGCCAACATATCCGGAGATCTCATGGGTCGCTTCCTGAAGATTCACCGATGATGTATAACTCGCACTTTAATTAATCTGGGATTAATTAGAAGAGAGAGAAAATTAATCTGGGATTAATCACAGAGATATTTTATCTGAGATAAAATATTAATTAAAGAGAGAGAACGATTAATTTGGAATTAATCGATAAAATAATATATTAGAGATATTATTAGAAATTGGATTTCGACGCGGAATTAAAATTAGATTTTAATTCGGGCGAACGAATTAATTTAGAATTAATTCGTTAGCGACGTGAATAATGATTTCACTAGGCGTAATCATTTAATAACGACGCGACGGAAAATTCGTTAATTTGGAATTAGCGAACCCGAGCCCGAGAGTGATTGCGAGCGCATTCGTATTTCGAATTCGAACGCGGCACGCAAGTCACATCAAGCGTCAAATCACTACTCGCATCAATCGTCAAATCACTTGTCACTTTGAGTGATGTGATATGACATGTTGTCACTTTATTAAAGTGACTTGATGTGAATAGTGATAGATGATTGAAAAGCACTTTTTGGCTTTTTGACTTTTGCTTTTTTGAAAAGTAAAAGGAATTGTTTTAATAGAAATAAAAGTGGTAAAAGGTATTATTATTATTATTAATTTTGGAAATTAAAATATATAAACCTAATTACACATTTTCTTTCTCTCTCTCTCCTTTTACGCACTTCTCTTTTCCCTCTCTTTTCATCTTCCCTTCTCACGGCTTCAAGCCGATTTCTTCACAAATGTTTCTGGTTTGACCGAATCAAAGGGGAAGCAAGGAAGAAGACTTAGTGCTAGCACACCATGAGTGATACATAGGTGATAGGGAAACGAATTTATGAGCTTGGAATCAATTTTTGAAGCTTGGAGCTTGGAACTTCCATGGTGTTCATCAATGGCCGACCATGGAGGAGACAAAAACCAGTGAAATCGAGCAGCCCACTGCATGAGGACGCCACTGCCGAGCAGCAAAGGGAGGCAGAAAACGCATCTTCTTCGTTGCATCTCAAACCGTTCAATGTGAGTTATGTTTCCGCCTTACTCATTTGATGTGTTCATACTCGTTTTTATGCATGATTGATGATTCTTGGGACTTGATTGAAACTCAACATAGTAAACTCTTGGAGAGTTACTAGCTATGCTCAAGGAGACAAAGCCAGAGTTTGCAATAGGGTAAAAAGCGCAAGGCGCACCTTATTTCGACAATCTAGAAGGCCAAGGCTTGGCCAAAGCTTCTGGGGCGTGGAAAAGGGCAAAGGCAAAATCATTATAATATTCTGGGAAGACAAAGGATATATCCCAAGATGTCTGCCTAAACTGTGGCAAACGGAGTCACTGGAAGCGTGACTGCCGTATGGACAAGGTAGACATGAAGGAAGTGAAGGCGGTGCAAGGCTCCGACATCAAATATGTTTGTCATAAACATGTTCGCTACTAGTATTAAAATTGGATTTTAGATACTGGATGTGGTACATAAATATATATTGATGTGCAGAATCTGCTGGTAAGCAGGATACTGACTTCAGTCGAGATTTACCTACGAATTAAAAACGGGACAGGAGTCGCTGTTTTAACCATAGATACCTAAGTTTAGGAACTACCCTTCGGTTGTGTACTTAAATTAGGAAACTGTTAAAATGTAACTAGTTTGACTAGAAACATTATCTTTATATCAGAGAATAATTTGTTGAGGATATACCTTTATATTATAGAACACTAAAGTGTTTTATTTTATAAAGATGATATTGAGATAAAAACATTAGATGTGAATAACAATATTTATATTTTGAATATAAATGAGTCTCGAACGTATGATATGAATAACAAATAGCTCGAACTGAATTAATCAGTTGAAACTTAAAAGTGGCATTATTGTCTGGGACACAATTAACAATACTCGTATATCCACACTTTTGAAGAGTGGATACTAGGACAGATTTGATTCTATTCAAATAATGTCTACGAATCTAGTTTATTGGGAAAAATGCCTATAATGCCTTTTACTTGGCAAAAATGTAAGTGTCATCGATCTGTTAGCCGTCGTTCATAGTGACATATGTGGGCCCATGTCTAGCTAGGCTGGAGGTGGATATGAATGTTTCGTGACCTTTACGGATGTGGCATCACGTTATGGTTATGTGTTTTTTTTGAAACACGAATCAAAAACTTTTGATAAATTCAAAGAGTTTCGACACGAAGTAGATAAAAAGATCGGCTAAAGTATTAAAGACCATGATTGGACCATGATGAAAATACTTAAGCAATAAGTTTCTCAAATACTTGAAAGAGTATAGTATTCTTTCAATGAAGACTCCTCCTGGAACACGTCAATTTGACGGTGTGTCCGAACGGAGAAACCGAATTTTGTTAGACATGATAAGGTTAATCGTGAGTCGCTCTGAGCTACCATTTTCTTCAAGGGATAAGCTTTAAACAGTGCAAAACTTATTTTGAATAAGGTTCCATAAAAATATGTTTGACAGATTTCATATTAGATATGAACAATAAAGAAACCGGGTTTTCTCATTCCTGTAGATTTGGGAATGCTGGGCATATGTTTGGATGATACCAAACTAGAACCCAAATCGGCTAAGTTCCTAAGTTGTGGGTTATCCTAGGGAAACCAAAGTATAGTACTTATACAACTCACTAGAGAACAATGTAATTGTTGCTCGCCATGCGGTTTTCCTAATATGAATACCTATATGCAGTGGTAAGTGGGAGGAAAGTAAAAGTCGATGAAAATCGGAGTAATACTATTACAGGCACCGATTCCTTAATGGAACATAGATAGTTCATCAAGGATGAAACTATACCAATAATCATCGAATACACATGAACCACGTAAGTCCGAGAGAGTCAGAAAACAACCTGTGAGGTATGGGTTTCTGATCTCACCTCATAAAGATATCAATCTTATTGAGAAACCGAACTGACTACGTATGAGGAAGTGATACAAGGTATTGACTCCCTATTATGGCAAAGTGCCATGATGTCCGAAATTGATTCCATGTATACCAACTGAGTTTGGATACTAGTTGCTGTACCGAAAGGCATTATGCCTATTGGTACTATATAAGTCTTCTAGGAAGACATACATGGAATGAAACATACCAATGTACTAAGCTAAGCTTGTAGCGAAAATGTATCATTATCAACATTGTGTCGATTACGACGGATCATTTTACTAGTTGCCATTGTTAAATCCATTTGGATAATGCTTGCTGATGCTGCATGTTTCATTTATGAAATATGGCAGCTGAATGCCAAAACCGCTTTCCTTAACGGAAACCTTTTGGAGGATGTTTAACATCCTGACGATTTGTCATACCAAAACGAGAAAACAAGGTTTGCAAGTTATTTGATCCATATATGGACTGAAACAAGCATTGCATTCTTCGAATTATCGTTTTGATGTAATCATATAGGTATATGATTTAATTAAAAATGAAATGATTCTTGTGTATATAAGAAGGTTAGTGGGAGCGCACTGACAGTGACTTTCCTATATAATGATGATATATCATTTCTTGGAAATGATAATCCCATAATACAATCGAATGAAAGCTTGGCTTTCATGAAAAATTCTCCGTAGAATTCTTAGGAGAAACAACCTTTATTCTAGGAATAAAGATCTACTGGGATAGATCTAAAGGTTGTTGATACTCTCCGAGAACTCGTACATTGACAAATGTACGCGACCTAATGTCTCATACACTTTGAGCATATGGAGTCACAGTCAGGCCAATCATGTGATAGTCACTGGATTGATGTTAAGAACATCCTTAAGTATCTTAGAGAACTAAGGATTCCTTCTTACATTAGGAGAATGAGAACTTGAAGTGACTGTGTTCACTACTGCATGTTTCCAAACCGATAATAACGACTATATATCGTAACAAATGGACTATATAGTTTGAATAACGGAACAGTGAGCTAGAAATCTTCCAAGAAATATATTGTTACCGAATAAACAACAAAAGTGGATTATTGTTGCAGCTGAGGCAGTAATAGAAGCCTTTTGGATTGATAATAATCCTAATTAGATTAGGAGTAATTCTGTTAGCAGCTGAGCTAGGCTATGGCACAGGCTAAAGAATGAATGGTCTCATCAACGATCCAGATATATACTTCACTATTCATCTGATTCGTTCGGATCATACATCGTGGCGATGTGATGATCGAATAAATCGCATCAGATGATAGTCATGCAAATCCGCTGACGAAAACATTTCCTCAGCAGAAGTTTGAGCGAACCATACATAGTTCGGGTGTATGACACTTGAGTGATTGGCTATAGGCCAAGTGGGAGATTGTTGGATAGTTATGGCCCATAGCATCACTATTTGTACAGATCATGGTGTTGTTGTACAAATTAACTATGTGACAAAGGAAATTGCTCTTTTATCATTTGTAATTAGATCACCAAGATTTATAATGATAGAAGGTCCATAGGACTAGGTCTGAATTGAGATAATATGAGACATTATCAATCCACGAAGGTTTAATCATTAAATATCCCTAGTCGTAGTATTATCGAGATTGGACATCGATAATGCAGTATAAACTAGTATTACTCTTGTGCACGTTGTGGGAGCATAACGACATAGTTCTCATATATTTGGGTATAGGATACTCATGCAAGTGTAATAGGAGGTTGTGTTTACCGATGGTACAGAAACAGCTTCACTTTGGATAGACCCCTCGAAATTCCATTGGTAGTATGACTATGTGTCAATGGAAGTCTAAATCAGGGTAGGTGTATTTGGTCTTAACCTGAGACTTGCACCGATAATACTTGCGACAATCAATATACTTTGGTTTTGGTCATCCAGGGCTTTAACAGGTTCTGTGTATGCCTCTTCTGGGTATATTGAGAATCGTAGTGTATTGGGTGTGATGTCGAGAAGGAAGTATCACTCCAGTCATAGTGGAGATGATGATCACGTAGGATACATAACTGGTTCTCTTATATGCTGCAGCTATCGGGATATTATGACTAGGTCATGTTTATCCGATTATAGAGACTAGTTACCAGAGATTCGATATATGCTTCGTATGGGGCAGACACGATTCCGGCCCCAGGACTTCCACGTGACATCCGATGTTGGATCGAAATACGCAATACTACGTATACTACGCCTGATATAGATCACATATTCCAGTAAGTATATTTCTGCTTCGTATGGGGCAGACACGATTCCGGCCCCAGGACTTCCACGTGACATCCGATGTTGGATCGAAATACGCAATACTACGTATACTACGCCTGATATAGATCACATATTCCAGTAAGTATATTTCTGGAGAATTGGGTAGGCACGGTGCTTTGCTAGAAGCCAACCATGTCTTATAAATCGGTAAAAATGTAGTACTAGGTACGTACGTGTTCGGATAGTCCGACGACCGGATTTACTGCCAACATATCGGGGATCTCATGGGTCGCTTCCCGAAGATTCACCGATTACGTATGACTCGCACTTTATTAATCTGGGATTAATTAATTAGAGAGAAAATTAATCTGGGATTAATGAGGAGATATTTTATCTTGGATAAAATATTAATTAAAGTGAGAGAACGATTAATTTGGAATTAATCGATAAAATAATATATTCGATATATTATACGAAATTGGATTTCGACGCTGAATTAAAATTAGATTTTAATTCGGGCAAACGAGTTAATTTATATTAATTCATTAGCGACGTGAATAGTGATTTTGCCAAGCATAATTATTTAATTACGTCGCAACGGAAAATTCGTTAATTCAGGAATTAGCCGACTCGAGCCCGAGTGTTTGCGGGCGGACTTGCATTTCGAATTCAAGTGCGGCCCACAAGTCACATCAAGCGTCAAATCATTAGTCACTTTGATTGATGTGATGTCTAGTCATTTTGAGTGATTGGCAACATGTCACTTTTGATGTGAATAGTGATAGAGGTGGTTGTAGGCTTAAATACCTTGACTTTTTGAAAGAAAAAAATTGGTATTAGCTTTTGGAAATCTAATACACAAAACACTTAACATTGATTTTCTCTCCTCTCCTCTCTAACTCTCTCGGCCAAGGGCCTTTCTCTTCTCCAATTTTCTGCCAAAAAGTCGAGGATGATGAAGAAGCTTAGTGAAGTTTTTTTGCGAAATTTCACAAGTGCTAGCACACATTCGGGGTCTTGCGAAGGTGATAGGGAAACCAACTTGTGAGCATGGAATCACCATTCGAAAGCTTGGAGCTTGGACCGAAAATGGAGCTCAAACTTTTGGATAAAACAGAGAGTTCAAGGAGCCAAAGCTTGAAGAATTTTTGTCGTTCCTCGCATCGAAAAGCCAATCGTTGTAAGTATGATTATGTCATGATTTTACGAGTATTCACACATATGTTTCTTGCTTGAAATCGATCTTGGGACTAATTAGAAACCCAACAATGGTATCTTGAGCCATTTTGAGCATGAAATGAATTAGGGTAAAATTTGGGTAAAATCAATTTGAGCATGATTTGATAAAATTGATTGATTGAGTATGCTTGAATGATGGTTTATTGAAGTTGTATATGATCAATTTCATGAAATATTGATTGGATCAATTTTTCCCCAATATGTAAGGCTTGGCTGAATGTATACAATGACCTAATGTCATGGTATTTTTTGTGTTTTTGATCATTGGATGAGTTGGAAAACATTGGGTAATGTTGATTGTGGATTTAATTCGATTGAAACCGAATCGGACATAAAAACCCTAAAATACCGAGACTTGAAGCATGAAAATGATGTGATTTTTTTATTCAAATGTGTTGGACATATGTTGATGATAATGAGCATAATTAATTAGGCTAATTAATGTTTTGGAAATATTAATTTGGTTAATTAATTATGGCATACACTTTGGTTAATTAAATTATAAAATTTGGAATTTTGGTAATTTAATTAGTTGGGCCAAATTTAGAACTGGGCTTTTAAAGTTGTCATTGGGCTTAATGGGCTTGGTTGGGCCAAGTT
Organism: Zanthoxylum bungeanum; assembly: GCA_019454045.1. Lineage (NCBI taxonomy): Eukaryota > Viridiplantae > Streptophyta > Magnoliopsida > Sapindales > Rutaceae > Zanthoxylum > Zanthoxylum bungeanum. The sequence continues at coordinate 12,267 of SKCR01010232.1, read as the reverse complement.
TGGTTTAGGCTAATTGGTTGGATCCAATTGGGCCCAAAACCATTTCCATAAAGTCCAAATATGACTTAATGGACCTTTAATATTAATTGGGCCTAATGGGCCTAAATTGGTTTCTTGGCAAATAAGGGTGATTCCTTAAATGGGCTTTGGTATTTGGGTTTGACCCATATTGACAAAAAGTCCATGCCTTAAGAAATAATTAAAAGCCCATTAGACTTTAATTAAATTAACATTGGATGTTAATCGGGCTTTGAGACCCGTAACGATTAGATTTGGAATCTAAGTCGTAAAGGTACATTTAAAAGTGTAATTATTTAATTTGGAATTAAATAAATGAATTAGTATTAAATGCAAATTAAATTGGATTTAATATTGTAGTTTAATTTAATTCCAGAATTCGTACTTTGAGTACTTATTCGCTAAACGAGTTGACTCGCGCAAAATCAAATCGTTGTTTGAACATTGGATGGTCATTAATATCAGATTAATTAATTGGATTAGATTGATTGATAACATGCTTGTGTGAATACATGGATGTGATGTATGAATAATGAATATCAGATGGATATTAGATGGGTAAGGGCAATTTTAGAAATTGTTGTAATAAATTTAGAATTTATTAAATTGGACATGCGTGTCCAGCCTATTACCTCTTGACTCTGTGTATTTCTATCTCACCTATTCCCCTTAATGTAAATGAGGTTTCTTTAGAAGTGTTATGTAATCGAGTCGAAGTAATACTTGTGCTAGCGGGAGAGAGGAAATGGAAAGATTTGTTCTAGGAACAATGTGTTAAGTATCCATCCGCATATCATTTTTATATTTACTTACGCGCCTTATTATGTGTTTAGAATGCATGTTTAAGGGTGTATGATGATGAGACCTTAACAAAGATAATTAATTGGTTGCCAATTACGCGAAAAACCATCACTATATATTAAGCGTTTTTCCTTCCATTTAGTGATTCTTACTAAAGATCCAAGACTAGCATTGGTTTGTTGGCCAAAGTCATGACCTTTGTCCGTCGCAGATGTGTTTAAATCATGAAGGCTTTGTTCCATATTGGTGTCTTGTCCAAGTTGTGACTTGTTGGCCAAAGTCAATATCACTTCTTGTCCATCGACACTGATTACGAAGCTTTCCATAGTCAAAGGGTTTCACTTAACTGGGATCACTAAGTTTGTTGTGCCAAAGCCAAGGCTTATTTGATTCAGAGGAAAAAGGTTAGGCAATATATTGGATATATTGGCATATATAAGATATATGTTTCCGACTTAGATGTCCACCTACTGGATCTAGGAATTGGATGGGATCCAATTGATCTTAGAGATCTACCTAGTTAATAATCATACAATTTGTTGGCCAAAGTCAAGATTGTGTGTTATTTAATGGGATCCTATCCCACTAGGAAACAAGGTTTCCCGACTACTCAATAGAGGTTTAGAGGCTCACCGAAAAATAGTGGGAGGCAAGTATTAAATTTGCAATATTCGTTTAGTTACTTGCCATACGCGCTCATTTCAAATATTTCGTCAAATAAATTAATATATTAGTTGGACTAATATTTAATATTGTTTTAATTAAACAGTTGGACTGTATTCAAACTATTTCATTTATAGTTAATTATATAATTGGATTATAGTATAATCAATATATTTGAATTAACCTTTTCAATTAATAGTTGATTTTATAATTGGATTATAGTAATCAATATAATTGAATTTAACCAATTGAATTATAGTTGATTATATAGTTAGACTATAGTAATCATTATAATAAATAGTACTTAAAATCGTTGATTTGATAGTTAGACTATTGGAATTAAGATAAATGAAAGATAAGTGTTTAAAACATAATCTTGGGTGAAAATATTTTAAACGGCTTTAATTTCAAATTGGGAATAATGCATCAGGATAGTCCTGAAAACTAAGAAGTTACTTTATTTGATAAAATAACATCTTAGGCCTAAGCCTGGAGTTAATAAAATAGTAGAACATGATATTTGGAATATTCATGTGATGATAACTTTAGTACTTAATCCAATAAGCTTGCCAAAAAGATTCCTTAATTTCTTATTCAGAACTAAGGATTAGATCCTTATAGTATGATATTGAAATTGAAGGATCTTCATAGATCTATCCTTAGATCTTAGAAGTACAAATTGAAATAGTAAACTCTTAGAGAGTTAATGGCTATGCTCAAGGAGACAAAGCCAGAGTTTGCAATAGGGCAAGAAGCGCAAGATGTACCTTATTTCGACAATCTAGAAGGCCAAGGCTTGGCCAAAGCTTCTGGGGCGTGGAAAAGGGTAAAGGCAAAATCATTATAATCTTCTGGGAAGACAAATGATATATCCCAAGATGTCTGCCTAAACTGTGGCAAACAGAGTCACTGGAAGAGTGACTGCCGTATGGACAAGGTAGACATGAAGGAAGAGAAGCCGGTGCAAGGCTTCGACTTCAAATATGTTTGTCATAAACATGTTCGCTACTAGTATTAAAATTGGATTTTAGATATTGGATGTGGTACATAAATATGTATTGATGTGCAGAATTTGCTGGTAAGCAGGATACTGACTTCAGTCGAGATTTACCTACGAATTGAATATGAGTCGAGAGTCGTTGTTTTAACCATAGATACCTAAGGTTAGGAACTACCCTTCGAGTGTGTACTTAAATTAGGAAACTGTTAAAATGCAACTAGTTTGACTAGAAAGATTATCTTTATATCAGAGTATAATTCATTGCGGATATACCTTTATATTCTAGAACACTAAAGTGTTTTATTTTATAAAGATGATATTGAGATAAACACATTAGATGTGAATAACAGTATTTATATTTTGAATATAAATGAATCTCGAACGTATGATATGACAAACAAATAGCTCGAACTGAATTAATCAGTTGAAACTTAAAAGTGGCACTGTTGACTGGGACACAATTAACAAGACTCGTATATCCACACTTTTGAAGAGTGGATACTAGGACAAATTTGATTCAATTCAAATACTGTCTACGAATCTAGTTTATTGGGCAAAATGCCTATAATGCATTTTACTTGGCAAAAGTGTAAGTGCCACCGATCTGTTAGCCCTCGTTCATAGTTACATAAGTGGGCCAATGTCTAGCTAGGCTAGAGGTGGATATGAATGTTTCGTGACCTTTATGGATGTGGAATCGCGTTATGGTTATGTGTTTCTTTTGAAACACGAATCGGAAACTTTTGATAAATTCAAAGAGTTTCGACACTAAGTAGACAAAAGGATCGGCTAAAGTATTAAACACCATGATTGGACTAGGATGAAAATACTTAAGCAATAAGTTTCTCAAATACTTGAAAGAGTATAGTATTCTTTCAATGAGGACTCCTTCTGGAACACGTCAATTTGACGGTGTGTCCGAACTGAGAAACCGAATTTTGTAGGACATGATAAGGTTAATCCTGAGTCGCTCTGAGCTACCATTTCCTTCAAGGGATAAGCTTTAAACAGTGCAAAACTTACTTTGAATAAGGTTCCATAAAAATATGTTTGACAGATTTCATATTAGATATGAACAAGAAAGAAACGGGTTTTCTCATTCCTGTAGATTTGGGAATGTTGGGCATATGTTTGGATGATACCAAACTAGAACCCAAATCGGATAAGTGCCTAAGTTGTGGGTTATCCTAGGGAAACCAAAGTATAGTACTTATACAACTCACTAGAGAACAATGTAATTGTTACTCGCCATGCGGTTTTCCTACGAGGAATACCTATATGCAATGGTAAGTAGGAGGAAAGTAAAACTCGATGAAAATCACAGTAATACTATTACAGGCATCGATTCTTAATGGAAACATATAGTTCATCAAGGATGAAACTATACCAATAATCATCGAATACACAAGAACCACGTAAGTCGGAGAGAGATAGAAAACAACCTCGGATGTATGGGTTTCTGATCTCACCTCATAAAGATATCAATCTTATTGAGAAACCGAACTAACTACGTATGAGGAAGTGATACAAGGTATCGACTCCCTATTATGGCAAAGTGTCATGATGTCTGAAATGGATTCCATGTATACCAACTGAGTTGGGACACTAGTTGCTGTACCGAAAGGCATTGTGCCTATTGGAACTATATAAGTCTTCTAGGAAGACATATATGGAAGGCAACATACCAACGTACTAAGCTAGGCTTGTAGCGAAAAGTTATCGTTATCAACATTATGTCGATTACGACGAAACCTTTTACTAGTTGCCATTGTTAAATCCATTTGGATAATGCTTGTTGATGCTACATGTTTCATTTATGAAATATGGCAGCTGAATGCCAAAACCGCTTTCCTTAACGGAAACCTTTTAGAGGATGTTTATAACATCCTGACGATTTTGTCATACCCAAATGAGCAAACAAGGTTTGCAAGTTATTTGATCCATTTACGGATTGAAGCAAGCATTGCATTCTTTGAATTATCATTTTGATGTAATCATATAGGTATATGATTTAATTCAAAACGAAATGATTCTTGTGTATATAAGAAGGTTAGTGGGAGCGCACTGACAGTGACTGTCCTATATAATGATGATATATCATTTCTTGGAAATGATATTCCCATAATACAATCGTAACAAAGGTACTATATAGTTTGAATAACGGAACAGTGAGCTGGAAATCTTCCAAGCAAGATACTGTTACCGAATAAACAACAAAAATTGATTATTGCTTCAGCTGAGGCAGCAATAGAAGCCTTCTGGATTGATAATAATCCTAATTAGATTAGGAGTAATTTTGTTAGCAGCTGAGCTAGGCTATAACACAGGCTAAAGAATTAATGGTCTCATCAACGATCCAGATATATACTTCATTATTCATCTGATTCATTCGGATCATACATCGTGGCGATGTGATGATCGAATAAATCGCATCAGATGATAGTCATGCAAATCCGCTGACGAAAGCATTTCCTCAGCAGAAGTTTTAGCGAACCGTACATAGTTCGGGTGTAGGACACATGAGTGATTGGCTATAGGCCAAGTGGGAGATTGTTGGACATTTATGGCCCATAGCATCACTATTTGTACAGATCATGGTGTTGTTATACAAATTAACTATGTGACATAGGAAATTACTCTTTTATCATTTGTAATTAGATTACCAAGATGTATAAATGATAGAAGGTTCATATGATTAGTTCCAGATTGAGATAATATGAGACAGTATCAATCCTCGAAGGTTTAATCATTAAATATACATAGTCGTAGTATTATCGAGATTGGACATCGATAATGCGGTATAGACTAGTATTACACTTGTTCGCGTTGTGGGAGCATAACGGCATAGTTCTCATATATTTGGGTATAGGATACTCATGCAAGTGTAATAGGAGGTTGTGTTTACCGATGGTATGGAAACAGCTTCGCTCTGGATAGACCCCTCAGAATTCCATTGGTAGTATGACTATGTGGCTATGGAAGTCCGAATCAGGGTAGGTGTATTTGGTCTTAACCTGAGACTTGCACCGCTAATACTTGCGACAATCAATATACTTTGGTTTTGGTCGTCCAAGGCTTTAACAGGTTCTGTGTACGCCTCTTCTGGGTATATTGAGAATCGTAGTGTATTGGGTGTGATGTCGAGATGCAAGTATCACTCCAGTCATAGTGGAGATGATGATCACGTAGGATACGGAACTGGTTCTCTTATATGCTGCATCTATTGGAATATTATGACTAGGTCATGTTTATCCGATTATAGAGACTAGTTACAAGAGATTCGATATGTGCTTCGTACGGGGCAGACACGATTCCGACCCCAGGCCTTGCACGTGACATCCGATGTTGGATCGAAATACGCAACACTACGTATACTACGCCTGATACAGATCACATATTCTAGTAAGTATATTTATGGAGAATTGGGTAGGCGCGGTGCTTTGCTAGAAGCCAACCATGTCTTGTAAATCGGTAAAAATGTAGTACTAGGTACGTACGTGTTCGGAAAGTCCGACGACCGGATTTACTACCAACATATCCGGGGATCTCGTGGGTCGCTTCCTGAAGATTAACCGATGACGTATGACTCGCACTTTATTAATCTGGGATTAATTAATTGAGAGAGAAAATTAATCTGGGATTAATTGAGGAGATATTTTATCTTGGATAAAATATTAATTTAAGAGAGAGAATGATTAATTTGGAATTAATCGATAAAATAATATATTCGATATATTATACGATATTGGATTTCGACGCGAAATTAAAATTAAATTTTAATTCGGGCAAACGAGGTAATTTAGAATTAATTCGTTAGCGATGTGAATAGTGATTTTACTAGGCATAATTATTTAATTACGTCGCAACGGAAAATTCATTAATTCGAAATTAGCGAACCCGAGCCCAGGAGTGTTTGCCAGCGTACTCGTATTTCGAATTCAAGTCCGGCCCACAAGTCACATCAAGTGTCAAATCATTAGTCACTTTGATTGATGTGATGTCTAGTCACTTTGAGTGATTGACAATATGTCACTTTTGATGTGAATAGTGATGGAGGTGGTTGTAGGCTTAAATGCCTTGACTTTTTGAAAGAAAAAAATTGGTATTAGCTTTTGGAAATCTAATACACAAAACACTTAACACATTTTTCTCTCCTCTCCTCTCTAACTCTCTCGGCCAAAGGCCTTTCTCTTCTCCAATTTTCTGCCAAAAGCCGTGAATGATGAAGAAGCTTTGTGAAGTTTTGTTGCAAAATTTCACAAATGCTAGCACACATTCGGGGTCTTGCTTAGGTGATAGGGAAACCAACTTGTGATCATGGAATCACCATTCGAAAGCTTGGAGCTTGGACCAAAAATGAAGCTCAAATTTTTGGAGAAAGCCGAGAGTTCAAGGAGCCAAAACTTGACGAATTTTTGTCGATCCTCGCATCGCAAAGCTGATCGTTGTAAGTATGATTCCACCATGCTTTTACGAGTATTCACATATATGTTTATTGCTTGAAATCATTCTTGGGACTAATTAGAAACCCAACACCCGGATCAAGGTCGCCATATAATTATAGAATGGACCGCAGTTATAGATAAACTACAAATAAAGTACCCATTTTGTTTGCTCTCTATGGACTATTTTAGGTTACAAACTTCGGACATAAATCCTCTTGTGTATGACCCTCATACACTAAATCCGAAGGCACATGATTATTCTAGGGTAAACAAGATAATTTCCAATATACGATATTAAACAAACACTTTGATAAATGAATAATGCATCAGTTTAATTCATAAAATATAATTTCGTTTACATTACATGAAGCTCTATGACATATATCCTAATAGCACTACACCCCTCGCAAGGTCCGACCTTAAACTCATTTGTGTTCGAAATGGTATATTACTGATGCCAGAATAATATCCAAGATCAAAAGAGGATCCACATGTTTTATAATGCAAGAATCACACAGAATAGTTTATATTTCATGCAACATGAAATCATCCATAAAAAAATTGATAAAATAATAAATTACAAAATATCTAGAAATTTTCAAAGCAATAATAAAAATACGAATTAAATATATTTTTATGCGATTAATGTCTGGTCGGATATATATTGTTATGTTTGGCCAAACATGCTGGATGTCTGGTCGATTTGCTATGTAAACTAGAAAGATCAGAAACACAAAATTATATTCAGATGACAGCCATGACAATATCAGAAATGGTTAGATAAAAAAAAGCAGTAAGAACAGTAAAAAAAATTAAAGAAAACATAAATAGGATGATAAATATGTAGGAACCAAGTCCACTTGTGGCAGAAGCATCCTAGGCATCGGGATTGACCTTGAAAAATTTTTCTGCTCTATTTGCTCTTGAAAACATTTGTCCAGCTCCTTTAGCCTTTATTATGTGTTAGTTTTGATGTTTTTAACAACACAAAATAGCACCAAAAATAGCCATCAAATAGCAGCGAGTTAGAACACCGAAATAACTTACTGCACACATCAAATCCTTCACTGTTTTGGCGCAATAAAGGTTACAGTTCATAACAATTTTTTCCACCAAAATCACCCAAAAAAACAACCCCTAGTGTCCCCAAATATGCAGCACAATAACACAATAAAAATCCCCAAATAGTAAAAGAAAGTAGCGGCAGTGAACATATTTTTCTGCTCATTGCCATGAGATATTAGAAGAGAGTGAATGAGATTTTGCTTTGTGTTCCAATGCATTTTCTGTGCTATGACCTATAATCAACAAATTCTAGAGTAGGTTGTTGGAATATATGCCCTAAAACATAATATAATGTGTAAACGGCATTTTATTTTGAGTGTTAAACGATGTCGTTTTTCATTTATTAAAATGTTGATTTTAAAGTCACATATCATAAATTATCATGTCTTCCCTTGGATACTAAATGTACTTCAGACTTGGTGTATTAGTGTTACACATAATAGAATTCAAGTCTGAAATTTGTAATCCTAAATAGTCCGTAGAGAGCAAACAATGACGGGCACTTTGTTTATTGTTTATCTATAGATACGGTTCATTATATATTGTATGACGACTTTGATCCGGGTTCGTTCATGTGGTGGTATGATAATGGAGGCACCTTATATGATGCGATCATATAGGACTGGACCAAGACAGAATTGAATTTCTTTTAATATCCGTTAAATAAAGAAATTCATATTCGGCTTAATAAATGATCATATATGGGTTGATCTGAATCCTGAGTGTGCTACGAACTCCTACATGGTAGGCTATGCCATTTGATTTACAAATGTGAGGTTGGTGAAGAAATCCCGAAAAGTAGCTACGTATTTTGGGGATATGGTTTGGTGTGTGGCTGGGGACGTTTTAGATAGATATGAAATCCACCCCTTCTTGCAAGAAGTTGATGAGTATCTTCCTTAAGGGTTGATTCGGTACTTGAATGGTTAGAGCACTCAAGTCTTTCTATTATGAATAGAAAGATTAATATTCATAATAGTTATGAAAAAATCGTTCATTAGAGAATCAATGGTATTTATGGCACAAAATAATTAGAGGGGTATAACAGATATTATGACCTGACTCTAATTATAAGATACTCGTGGAGGTCAATCTTTATACAGTAATTATATCGGTGGACGCCGATGACTTTCAGTATAAAATATATCTACAATAACGAGAGTGCGGCTTTAGGTTTTTAGTGGAATAACCTAAAGTTAATAATTCAAAATATTTAATTAAAGAGTTTTAATCAATATTTAGAGATTATTGGAGCTCGGAACTGTTAGAATCTAATCCATGTCCCAAGATCAAAAGCACAAGCAAAATATATATAAAAGAATGAACTATATTGAAGTATGGCGGAATCATACTCACAAAAACGGAATGTGGATGCGTTTGATGAAACAAAACTTGCTCCTTTGTGCAGTGAAGGATTCGGCCAAGCAGAAAAGAGAAACTCCAAGCTATATTTGATCCTTCCAAGCTCTAAGATGAGTTTCCCATAACACCTTGTATGATCCCTTGATGTTGCTAGCCAAAGTTGTGTATTAGAGTTCCAAACAAGTACACTTTCTTCTTGTCTTGCCACAAAACAAATGAAGAATTGGAGAGCCAAAACAATGCCCACTGTTTCGGTAATTTGAGAGAGGAGAAGATCTGATTTTTGTTTCAAAAATCAATTTATATTTATGTCATAATAATTATTAATAATAATATACTTATGACACAAACCATGCAAAGGCTTAGAGTGTCTAACACTCAATTTCCATGCAATACCCTTGAGTGCTTTGTACACTATCTTCATGCAATACTTCAACATTAAATAATACAAATAATGACATGTGTCATGTGGGCCCCACACGTTTCCAAATGAAAGTGGGCCCACGTGCACTCACGCGTTCGGATCCGATATTTCCGAAATACCGAACTTACGTCGCGACGTTAATTAAATCGAATTTAAATAAATATTGCGCCTAGCGAAATTATTATTTACGTCGCTACGAATTAATTCTAAATTAACTCGTTTGCCCGAATTAAAATCTAATTTTAATTTCGCGTCGAAATCGAATTCCGATTATTATATCGAATATAATAATTTTACGATTAATTCTAAATTAATCGTTCTCTCTCTTTATATAGTACTTTATCCAAGATAAAGTCTCTCCGTAATTAATCCAAGATTAATCGAGTTTGAATCATACGTCATTGGTGAATCTTCGGGAAGCGACCCAAGAGACCTCTAGATATGTTGGCAGTATAAATCCGGTTGTCGAACTATTCGAACACGTACGTACCAAGTACTACGTTTTTACCGATTTACAAGACAAGGTTAGCTTCTAGCAAAACGCCATGCCTACCCAATTCTCTAGAAATATTCTTACTGGAATATTAGATCTATAACAGGCGTAGTATACCGTAGTATAGTGTATATCGAACCAGTATCTGATGATCACATGTAAGGCCTGGGGCTGGAGATGTGTCTGCCCCGTACGATACACATATCGGACATCAAGCAACCAGTCTCTTTGAATCGGATAATCCTGACCTAGTCATATTATCCCGATGGTTGCAACCATTATAGAGTACTAGTTCTGTATCCCTCGCAATCATCATCTCCATATGTCTGAAGTGATACTTCCATCTTGACATCACACCCAGTACACTACGATTCTCGATAAACCCAGAAGAGGTATACACAGAACCCGTTAAAGCCCTGGACCACCAAACCTAAATTTTACCGATTGTCGTAAGTACTAGCGATGCAAATCTCAGGTTAAGATCATATGCACCTACCCTGAAGCGGACTCCCATAGACACGCAGACATACTACAAATGGGACTCCGCGGGGTCTATCCAGAGCGAAGCTGTTTTCCGTACCATCGGTAAAACACAACCTCCTACCGCACTTGCATAAGTATCCAATACTTAAATATATGAGAACTATGCCGTTGTGCCCTCACAACATGCACAAGTGCAGTACTAGTCTATTCCGCATTATCATGTCCAATCTCGATAATACTACGACTAGGGATATTTAATGATTAAACCTTTATGGATTGATACTGTCTCATATCATCACAATCCGGAACTAATCATAGGGACTTTTACCATTTATATATCAAAGTAAATAAATTACAAAACGGTAAAAGGCAATTTCATTACTACATAGTTAATTTTGTACAATAATACAATATCATTTACAAAATAGTGACGCTATGGGTCATTACTGTCTAACAATCTCCCACTTGGCCTATAGCCAGTCACTCAAGCATCTAATACCTGAACTATGTACATGTCGCTCAAACTTTTCCCGAGGAATAGCCTTCGTCAGCGGATCTGCAATATTATCCTCTGATGCGATCTTCTCGATCTTCACATCGCCACGATGTATGATCTCTCGAATCAGATGGAATCGTCGAAGAACATGTTTGGATCGTTGATGAGACCTTGGTTCCTTAGCCTGTGCTATAGCCCCGCTATTGTCACAATACAATGGAATGGGCTCAGCTGCTAACGGAACTACTCCTAATCCAATTAGGAATTTACGGATCCAAACTGCCTCTTTTGCTGCTTCAGCTGCTGCAATGTACTCCGCTTCAGTTGCTGAATCGGCAACAGTATCTTGCTTGGAAGATTTCCAGCTCACTGCTCCGTTATTCAAGCAAAATATGTACCCGGTTTGCGACTTGAAGTCGTCTCTGTCGGTTTGGAAACTTGCATCGGTATACCCAGATACCTCAAGTTCTCCATCTCCATAGATTAAGAAAACATCCTTAGTTCTTTTAAGATACCTAAGGATATTCTTAACCGCCATCCAGTGATCCTGTCCTGGATCGGCCTGATCGACTGCACATGCTCAAAGCATAGGACACATCAGGTCGTGTACATATCATGGCATACATGATCGATCCGACTGCCGAGGCGAACGGAGTCCGACTCATGTTGTCTCTCTCATCTTGTGTTTTAGGACACATGTCCCTAGATAGAAATGTTGGATTCTATAATATGTCCCAAGGAAAGATTAAGCATACATGAAATACAACAAAGGATATATATAAACATGAAGTATGGCGGAATCATACTTACAATGCTATGTTGATGAAGAAAAAAAAACAAACCAAATGGAAGCTCCAAGGTAGACTAGGTTCGGCCAAGGAAGACAAGAAGAAGTAAGCATCAAACTTTGTGTATTCCTTGCTCTATGATGGTTTCCCTATCACCTCTTTTGATTCCTTGAAGGTGCTAGCCTTGCATCTTCCAAACAACAACCCTTCTTCAAGTTTTGGCAACCAA
>SKCR01010231.1:0-22586 GCA_019454045.1 Zanthoxylum bungeanum | reverse complement strand
TTTTCTTAGATAGGATCCAGACCTTTTTGACCATATCACGATCTATTTTACTATTTTGTTACTAATCGTCCTTTGGAAGATACTAGTGCTATTATTACTCACCCTTTTTCAGGTACTATAAATTCAGCCCGTCATTGCACTTTTGAAGGCATCCAGAGTTGAAAACATCTACGTGTTTTGCGGTAGTAGTGTTGGTACTAAGCCACAATACATAGAAGCAGCACATGAATTGGGTCGAGTCTTAGCTGCAAGGAATATGCACTTAATATATGGCGGAGGAAATCTTGGACTTATGGGGATCGTTTCAAAGGCTGTACAGGAAGGAGGCAGTCATGTTTTGAGAATCATCCAAAACCTTTGGCAGAGGCAAATCTTATTGGTTCATCAAACGGAGAGGAACTGATCGTGCCAGGTATGTCTGAACGACTGGTAGAAATGATTAACCGTGCTGATGCTTTTATCGCTTTGCCAGGTGGCTTGGGCACATTGGAGGAATTTTTATAGTTCTATCTTGGGCGAACCTGAACATACACCAGAAACCGCTTGGACTGCTTAACGTTGATGGATTTTATGATTTTCTTTGTGTGTTTCTTGATGATGCTCGGAGAAATGGGTTCGTGTCAAAACCTATGAAAGAACTCCTCTTCACTGCCAGAACTGCTCCGGATCTAATAGACCAACTCATAGCCTATGAACCACAAGTTGACCCTATCATTTCAAAGATAAATTGGTCTGGGGACGATCGTCGTGGTAAGAGGCGTCGAATTAATCTGGATCTTAACCTTTAATTTCCTGTAGATTTCAGCTAACCAGGTACGACCTTCTTAACTCTCCTATTACTGTTTAAGACATTGGGGACAATGTCTCATTTAGGTTGGGGAGGTAATTAGTTGATTAGTACCTTGTTTTTAGTTTGTGTGTTTTTTTATTTTTAGTCCAAAAATTTTTCGAAAAATACAAAAAAATTGAAAATTTTCAAAAATACAAAAATTACAAAAATATTTTGTGTTTTTTTTTTGTGGTTTTAATTTGACTAAAAAGGTGAAATTGGTAAGAGATAGCTGAGTAAGGAGTTTTCCACTCCTGAGACGTATCTCAAGCCTATTTTCGAACAAATTAATTTTTGTTTATTTTATTTTGAATTATTTAATTTGTAAATGCTCCTTAAAACGGACTAAATGAATCTTCATATGCTCAATTGATAGATATTATCAACATATATAGTAACATACGGACATAAGCTAAAATTGAAAAGTTTGTAATATTCAGTGCTCTAGTTTAATTGGAGGAAACATCTCAAAAAGCAGTGGAGTAAATAAAAAAAAATTCTAATTTACAAAAATAAGTATTTAAGATCCGGGTTATTAAGTCTGTAAGGGTGTTAACACCTAGTGCCCTAAAACCAACTGGTTTGGGAGTCACTGACCCAAAGCTCGTTACATGGATCGAAGATGCTGCAAATATATATATATCTGAAGTCTGGGTAATTAAGTCCGTAGGGGGTCTTAACACCTGGTGCCCTAAAGCCAACTGGTTTGGGAGCCACCGACCAAAGCTCGCTACATAGACGAAAGGTATTGTATATAAATAAAAAGTCAAAATTCAGAAAATCAAAGAAAAAATCAGAAAAATGAGAAAAATTACATAGTTTTCGGGTTTGATGAACGTTTTGATATATTTTAGTTTATTTGGCAGATAAAATAATATTGGGTCTTAATGAAATCATTTAGGATGAAATATGGGTCAAATAAAGGCAATTATTGGACTTGATATTTTAATTTTGGAGATTGGAAACTTGAAAGGGCGTTTTGACGAAGTGCAGTTTTGGAAATTCCAGTTTTGTGCATCTGTCGTAGTTTGGGCATAACCTCTTACTCAGATATCGGATTGAGCTGATTCAAGTGCCAGATTAAAGAAGACTCAAATTTCTACAACTTTGAAAGAGAAAATATTTTCGAATTCTTATGATTTCATGACCGAAATTGATGAACCATCCAGAAGTGTGTGAGTGTAATTATTAAAAGTCATTATCAATCATTTTCAAAGCAAAATATTAATTATTAATAATTAATAAAAATTATCAATCAACACCAAACAAGATAAGCAATTAGTGGAGCAATTATGGATTTGGTGGAGTAATTAGTGGAGAAATTAATAATGGATTTGGTGGAGAATTTGATGGATGATTTGATGGTGGCAAAATTTTGCCTATAATACCAAGAGCATTTCATTTGTAAAATTCATACTTTCTTCTTTGAAATTCTTAATGAATAAATAAGAAGATTGTATCTAGTTTAGTTATTTACAGTTTTTAGTATTAATTTTCACTTTCGCACTTTCTTTTCTTTACTTTTCAGTTTTTACTTTCCGCAATTTACTTTTACGCACAACATTTTCTTTCTTTACTTTTGCAGTTTTTATTTTTCAAGCAATGAGGAGGTAATTCTCCTTTGCTGGGGTGAAGGGTAAAGCTTTTATTATTACTATTTAGATTAATCTCCCTTAATTATAATATAAAAACATTTAAAAAACCTGACTTGGGGCAAAAACGGACAAAAATGCGTCAACATGGATATTTTGGTCTTTTCCGCTCGCGACACCCAGACATCCAGCGTCGCGACGTCTAAAATACGCCGAAGAGTGCTAACGTGCGCCGGTCCATAAATCAGAATCTGAGAAAAGTTTGACTTTGCTAAAATGCGCCCTGCCGTGTCACCATCACAGCCGACCTGCTAACGTGCGCCGTTGCCACGTGTCATCATCATATGCTTGCCGACACTCAGAGTTGACACGTGTCGCCTCGTCATCATCCATGTCATCGGTCAAAAAGTCAACTTCGCCATGTGTCACGCCACGTCATCCGCCACGTCACAAGGTCAACCAAGTCACTTGCCACGGCAGCATCCCCCAATCACACGTGACACGTGTCGACACGTGTCGCAATCCTACGGTGCCAACAGTCTCTTTCCCACGTGTCGCCACATCGTCGCCACGTCACCGCCACGTCAGCATCAATAATTGAGTATCCTATCCTTATCTGACACGTGGCGGATAAGAATCTCAGCAACCAATCAGAAGCCGCCACGTGTCACAATAATTGAAGCCCAACCACTCTGCCACGTGTCACCTTATCATCTTATCCAGAATCTTCAAACCAGCGAACCAGAACGTGCCACGTCGACAAATCCGGCGTCGCGACGCTGAGGACCTGGCGTCGCGACGCTGGATCCTACCGAGGCCTATAAATTGAGCTCGAGATTTCAGAATTCAGTGCACCTTCCTCTCTCTTCAATTCTTCTAAAGAGAGAGCTTCTCTCTCTAGATTCTTTAGTTTTTAGTTTTTTTTTTTTATTTTTAGTTTTTAGTTTTGTAAATAATTTTAATTACTTTTTGTAATAATAGTAATTTAATTTTTACTTTTACTTTTTACAGTTTTTACTATTTACCATGAGGAGGTAACTTCTCCAGCTAGGGTGAAAGGTAATTCTTTTACTGTTACTATTTAGATTAATCTCCCTTAAAAATAATATATTCACTATTTAAAATATTGACTTAAAAAGGATACCGCCAGATTGGTCGGTTGGTAATTCATTTTAATCTGGTTTAAACCTGACTAATAAAGGATACCGCCAGATTGGTCGGTTGGCAATTTTAATTTTGGTTCCGCCTTTATGGCTGGTTGGACTTAATTTGACTTATCAGGATACCGCCTATATGGTCGGTTGGTATTATTATCACAAGTTTATATATTATTTTATGGGAGATATCTAAATTAGTAGTAGTAAAAGTAATTCCTTTTACCTTAGCATTTTATTTTTATTTACTTTTCAGTTTTACTTTATGTCTTTTACTTTTCATTATTTTTACTTTATGTCTTTTACTTTTAAGTTGTTACTAACGCCCTAGTTATGTGTTAGTTATCTAGGGGTTGTGATGAATTCTAATATCACCGGTTTATAAGGGGTTATTTTATAGTTTGGGTAATTTAAAGGTTTACTTATTAAGTCTTAAGCTTAATGCTTCTTGTTGTCTGATCACCAAAGATTGATGTGGTAAATCTAAAATGAACTAGACATAGGGATTTTAGGTTTCAGCCTTAGACTTAATAGCCCACGATCTTCCTTGAGGATAGATAACCCTTTAATAGATTTCCTTACAGATGAATATACCCTGTCGGGCGGGGGTAGCCATAATTGGAACTTAAACTTAATGAATCCAGATAATTTGGTTGACATAGACATATGGTTCAATTGGGTTAAACTGGGTATTTGCGTCTGACCATCGACAGAGGCTTTTGCATAATTAGTGTTCCAGGTTAGTAAACTGATTTATTACACAAACATAAAATAACCACTTCATCTTTTATATGATATTAGAATGATTCACGACCCTAGATCTTTGTGTCTTTTGTTATTTTCTTTAGTATTTTCTTTTGTCTTTTTATTTATTTATTTATTTTGTAAAACCACTTTCAACCAATCAAACAATCATTCTCTTCTTCATTTATTAGATATTGTAATAAATAGATTCAATAATTAATAACAACAGTAGGAATTAAGTCCTCGTGGGATCGATATTTTTATACTACTTGAACGATACGTGCGCTTGCGTTATACGTGTGTGTTTACGCCGGTCAAGTTTTTTGGCGCCGTTGCCGGGGACTTATAGTTCTTGAGTGTTAATTTTGAAGCTATCCAATTTACTTGTATCTAATTTTCTTTATCTTTATCTGTAATTTTTATTTCTTTATTGTATTTTCAGGTGATTAAAAAATGGAACACTACTGGGAGATTGAAATATTACGAGCTTTACAAGAAGATACACCCCAAATCTGGGAGCAACAGTCCGGTTTTCTGAGGCCTGTTGTCCAGCCCAACAATTATCACTGGATGTCAGAAACCAAGCAATACCACATTTACTAAACAAAACGCAACGGGGAGATGTGACATATGTAATGGTAACCACCATAGAGATTATTGCGATTACAACTATCATCCAGGTGGCAGAGTTATCAAGATCCTTCATGGTATGATGAGACCAACACATTTCACAGAACCACATTTTCCATCTAATCCACCATCCACCTATTTCCTCAACAAAAACAGAACCATCAGAGAAGAACAATTGATTGATATGCTCAAAAAATTTTCCAAGAAACGAGACGAAAAGTTGGATACAATGCTTGAAACAAGCCTGAAGCAACTTGAAAGTATTCAGAGACAATCAGAATTCATTCAGAGGATGACAGATCAAATGAGACAATTCACAGAAAACCATGACTACATACCTCAAGAACCAGTTTCAGATGACACTGATGAAGCCTTCAAATACCAATCATTTCACAATGACACTTCAACAGAGGAGGAGGCTGAGCAGTATCAACAACCAGAGGTATCAGTTCAGGAGCCCGAACCGGTAAAGTCTCAATTTGACTTTTATTATTCAGATTCTGACGAGGATGAAGCTGATCTATTTGTACCAACTCACCTGCAAAAACAACGGAGGATCAAACTTTCAATCCTCAAAATGAAGATCTTAGAGCATGTTTTACCATGATGTTTGAAGAAGATCTATCTGAACCATCCATTCCAGTCATATCAGAGGATGAAGACCTAATGTCAGAAACATCTTTGCATCCTCTGGTTGACAATTTTGAGCATGTATTTCACAAATGACAGATGAAGAGCTGAATACAAAAATTTTACAATACATCTGTGAAGAAAAGGTGGAGAAAGAAGCAAAGGAAATGGAAAAACAAATGTCTGACCTTAATAAAGATCCAGAGCATTCAGGAGAAACATCGCTGTTTTGGGGAGTACAAATCAAAGATATCACCCAGAAGCTTGACAAATGGAACTTCCATTCCAAGTCAAGCACCATATAAGACCTCCTGATTTTCTTTCTTTCTTTGCAGGAACCACTGGAACAACAATGAGCAAAAAGGTGGCACGAGCACTGAATGGGACAAAACTCTTTTTGCCACCTTACTGTTGGAAGAGACCCTTCAAAAAACGCTCACGGGATTGTTTTTGATCGGACATCTAAAACGACATTGAAACCTCCTTAACAGATGAATTTCAGTCACGTCTGGCTGAAGACGAAAAATTTAGCGCTAGCAGGGAGGCAACCCATGCAATTTGTTGTAATATTTTTTTTCATATTTTGTGTGAACTTTTTTAATTTTGTGTGTGTTAATTTTGTAGGGAAAGGCACAAACGAAGCATTTTAAGACAGAAGGAATTGTGTTTGGTAATCAAAGATGAGAAACAATTCATTAGCGATGGCTGAGTAAGGAATGAAATCCTGAGACACATCCTAATGAATTTATACTGAGCGAGTGGCGTATTGCGTACACAATTCCGTTGCCTATTAATTTGCTTTGATTGCTTTTCTGTTGTAAGTATCTTTATTTTCGTAGACAGGATCCAGACTTTTTGACCTTTCAGATCTCTTTTGTTGTTTAGCTAACAATCGTCCTCTGGAAGATACTTGTGCTATTATTACTCACCCTTTCAGGTACTATAAATTCAGCCCGTCATTGCACTTTTGAAGGCATCTAGAGTTAAGAAAAAAAAATGGAAGCCACTTCAAGAAGACGAGTTGAAAACATCTGTGTGTTTTGCGGTACTAGTGTTGGTACTAAGCCACAATACGTAGAGGCAGCACATGAATTGGGTCGAGTCTTAGCAGCAAGGAATATGCACTTAATATATGGCGGAGGTAATCTCGGACTTATGGGGATCGTTTCAAAGGCTGTACAGGAAGGAGGCAGTAACGTTTTGGGAATCATCCCAAAACCCTTGGCAGAGGCAAATCTTATTGGATCATCAAACGGAGAGGAACTGATCGTGCCAGGTATGTCTGAACGATTGGTAGAAATGATTAACCGTGCTGATGCTTTTATCGCTTTGCCAGGTGGCTTGGGTACATGGAGGAAATTTTTATTGTACTATCTTGGGCGAACCTGAACATACACCAGAAACCACTTGGACTGTTTAATGTTGATGGATTTTATGATTTTCTTTGTGTGTTTCTTGATGATGCTCGGAGAAATGGGTTCGTGTCAAAACCTATGAAAGAACTCCTCTTTACTGCCAGAACTGCTCCGGATCTAATAGACCAACTCATAGCCTATGAACCTCAAGTTGACCCTATCCTTTCAAAGATAAATTGGTCTGAGGACGATCGTGGTAAGAGGCGTCGAATTAATCTGGATCTTAACCTTTAATTTCCTGTAGATTTCAGCTAATCAGGTACGACCTTCTTAACTCTCCTTTTACTGTTTAAGACATTGGGGACAATGCCTCATTTAGGTTTGGGGGAGGAAATTAGTTGATCAGTACCTTGTTTTTAGTTTGAATGTTGTTTTTATTTTTAGTCCAAAATTTTTTCGAAAAATACAAAAAAATTGAAAAATTTTCAAAAAAATTACAAAATATTTTGCGTTTTTTGTTTTTAATTTGACTAAAAAAGTGAAATTGGTAAGAGATAGCCGAGTAAGGAGTTTCCACTCCTGAGACGTATCTCAAACCTATTTCGAAACAAGTTAATTTTTGTTTATTTCCTTTTAAATTATTTAATTTGTGAATTCTCCTTAAAACTGACTAAAATGGATCTTCATATGTTCAGTTAGTAGATATTATCAACATATATAGTAACATACGGACATGAGCTAAAATTGAAAAGTTTGTAATATTCAGTGCTCTAGTTTAATTGGAGGAAGCATCTCAAAAAGCAGTGGAGTAAAAAAAAAAAAAAAAAAAAACTGAGATCCGGGTTACTAAGTCTGTAAGGGTGTTTTAACACCTAGTGCCCTAAAACCAACTGGTTTGGGAGTCATTGGCCCAAAGCTCGTTACATGGATCAAAGATGCTGCAAAAATATATATATCTGAAGTCTGAGTAATTAAGTCCGTAGGGTGTCTTAACACCTGGTGCCCTAAAGCCAACTGGTTTGGGAGTCACCGACCCAACACTCGTCATAGATGGAAGATATTGTATATAAAAAAAATTCAGAAAAATCAAAGAAAAAATCAAAAATGAGAAAAATTATTCCATTGCTATAAAAAAGGTGTGAAATCTGATAGAACTTTAGGACAAAAATATTACTCTCTTATCAACTGCACTTATGACTGTTGTGGGCAAAAATGAGTTGATTAATATTTTGTTGGCTGTGTATATGGAGAATGGTAAAAATAATCGGAGAATTTACTTATTCAGTAATTTAGAATAAAACAAAACAACTAGTAACTTGGAGTAGAAGTTTCACCTGATTAGTCACTAACATCTTTATTCTTTTTTCGCTTGTCTTTTTGCTTTTGTGTGCATTAGTTTTAACTAACTTTTTACTTTTGTAAAAAGTTTTTGGGGTATCATTGCTGTAAACCCTCACGAGACTACAACTCGTCCACTAGGGACACCTAGGGTTTAAAGGCTTGTTGCATACGCTAAATGCAATCGTGATCCCTACGAAAGTGGCTTAGTTAAATTATTTATGTTATTTTACTCTATGTTTTGCTCGAGGACTAGCAAAATGTTAGGTTTGGGGTGTGATGAGTGATATTTATATCACTATTTCCCACTCATTTAACCTAATATTTGTGTATAGTTTCTTGAGTTTTGTGAACGTTTTGATATGTTTTGTGTTATTTTGTAGATAAAAAAAGTTTGGAAAGAAGCATAGGAGACAATTTGGGGCAAAAACGGACAAAAATGCGTCAACAGGGATATTTTGGTCTTTTCAGCGTCGCGACGCCCAGACATCCCGTCGCGACGTCTAAAATACGCCGAACAGTGCTAACGTGCGCCGGGTCCATAAATCAGAATCTGAGAAAAGTTTGACTTTGCTAAAATGCGCCGTGCCACGTGTCACCATCACAGCCGACCTGCTAACGTGCGCCGTGCCACGTGTCATCATCATATGCTGCTGACACTCAGAGTTGACACGTGTCGCCTCGTCATCAGCCATGTCATCGGTCAAAAAGTCAACTTCGCCATGTGTCACGCCATGTCATCCGCCACGTCACAAGGTCAACCAAGTCAACTTGCCACGTCAGCATCCCCCAATCACAGCGTGACACGTGTCGACACGTGTCGCAATCCTACGGTGCCGACAGTCTCTTTCCCACGTGTCGCCACGTCGTCGCCACGTCACCGCCACGTCAGCATCAATAATTGAGTTTCCTATCCTTATCTGACACGTGGCGGATAAGAATCTCAGCAACCAATCAGAAGCCGCCACGTGTCACAATAATTGAAGCCCAACCACTCTGCCACGTGTCACCTTATCATCTTATCCAGAATCTTCAAACCAGCGAACCAGAACGTGCCACGTCGACAAATCGCACGCGTCGCGCGACGCTGGACCCTACCGAGGCCTATAAATTGAGGAGATGCCCGAAATCTCGGCACATTCAGTTCCTCTCTCTTTTCCTTCTAAAGAGAGAGCTTCTCTCTCTAGATTCTTTAGTTTTTAGTTTTTTTATTTTTAGTTTTAGTTTTTAAATAATTTTAATTACTTTTTTAATAATAGTAAATAAATACTTTTACTTTTTACTTTTTACAGTTTTTACATTATTTACCATGAGGAGGAACTTCTCCAGTTATGGTGAAAGGTAATTCTTTCTCTGTTACTATTTAGATTAATCTCCCTAAAAATAATATATTCACTATTTAAAATATTGACTTAAAAAGGATACCGCCAGATTGGTCGGTTGGTAATTGGTATCATATTCTCTGGTCTTTTAACCTGACTAATAAAGGATACCGACCAGAAGGTATCGTCGGTTGGCAATTCAAAGTTAATTTTGTTCCGCCTTTATGGATGGTTGGACTTAATTTGACTTAATCAGGAACCTGCCTATGGTCGGTTGGTATTATTACACAAGTTTATATATTTCCAGTTTATATATTATTTTATGGGAGATATCTAAATTAGTAGTAGTAAAAGTATTCCTTTTACCTTAGCATTTTATTTTATTTTACTTTTCAGTTTTCTGTCTTTTTTACTTTTCAGTATTTTTACTTTATGTCTTTTACTTTTAAGTTGTTACTAGCCCTAGTTATGTGTTAGTTATCTAGGGTTATGATGAATTCTAATATCCCCGGTTTATAAGGGGTTATTTTATAGTTTGGGTAATTTAAAGGTTTAGTTATTAAGTCTTAAGCTTAATGCTTCTTGTTGTCTGATCACCAATAAGATTGATGTGGTAAATCTAAAATGAACTAGACATAGGGATTTTAGGTTTCAGCCTTAGACTTAATAGCCCACGATCTTCCTTGAGGATAGATAACCCTTTAATAGATTTCCTTACAGGATAGGAATATACCTGTCGGGCGGGGTAGCCATAATTGGAACTTAAACTTAATGAATCCAGATAATTTGGTTGACATAGACATATGGTTCAATTGGGTTAAACTGGGTATTTGCGTCTGACCATCGACAGAGGCTTTTGCATAATTTAGTGTTCCAGGTTAGTAAACTGATTTATTACACAAACATAAAATAACCACTTCATCTTTTATATGATATTAGAATGATTCACGACCCTAGATCTTTGTGTCTTTTGTTATTTCCTTAGTATTTTCTTTTGTCTTTTATTATTTATTTATTTGTAAAACCACTTTCAACCAATCAAACAATCATTCTCTTCTTCATTTAATTAGATATTTGTAATAAATAGATTCAATAATTAATAACAACAGTAGGAATTAAGTCCTCATGGGATCGATATTTTTATACTACTTGAACGATACGTGCGCTTGCGTTATACGTGTGTGTTTATGTCGGTCAAGCATCAGCACGGTTAATCATTTCTACCAGTCGTTCAGACATACCTGGCACGATCAGTTCCTCTCCGTTTGATGAACCAATAAGATTTGCCTCTGCCAAAGGTTTTGGGATGATTCCCAAAACATGACTGCCTCCTTCCTGTACAACCTTTGAAACGATCCCCATAAGTCCAAGATTGCCTCCGCCATATATTAAATGCATATTCCTTGCAGCTAAGACTCGACCCAATTCCTGTGCTGCTTCTATGTATTGTGGTTTAGTTCCAACACTACTACCGCAAAACACACAGATGTTTTCAACTCGTCTTCTTGAAGTAGCTTCCATTTTTTTTATGTGTTTCTTTCTCAAATCTGGATGCCTTCAAAAGTGCAATGACGGGCTGAATTTATAGTACCTGAAAAGGGTGAGTAAAAATAGCACAAGTATCTTCCAGAGGACGATTAGTAGCGAAATAATATCGTGATAGTCAAAAAGGTCTGGATCCTGTCAGAGAAAATAAAAGAAAACAACAAAAAAAATTCACAATTATTAAGAAAAGACAAAGAGATATAATATTTATAAGAAAAGTAACGGCTTGATTGACGTCTATGCGTCAGGGACAAGCTTCCCATCCAATTTTCTTATAAATTGGCAAACAGGGTCTTTTTGAGTCAGATTCCCGAGACTTAATTGTTGTCTTTCTTTTTGGAATTGTGTATGTAATTTGCGAATGGCAATGTGAACATATCCACTGGGATGCGTCTCAAGAGTTGAAGATATTTCATCTAAAGACTCCTTACTCAAGCCATCCCTAATGAATTTAATTTTGTCTTCGCGATTATCAGACACCATTCCTAAAGAACGACAACGAGTGTTGCAATTAAATCGTGCACATTTAAAACAAACACCCATTTGCTTAGCTCTTCGTTTCTTTGCATAGGTGCTTCTTCCAAAACCAGGCAGATGTGAAATAAAAGAGTCAGAAGACTCACCTGCCAATCGGACTCGTGCTCCAATTACCCAACGAATGTCATTGGGCACACCATGGATCGTCAGTAACCTCATCCGTTCCAAGCGAGCTTTGTAAACTTTCATCAGAGATTTTTGAGGGAGAGAAGGAAATTGCTTGCGAAGATTTGCGAGAGCATCTTCCATTTTGAAATGACTAATCCTGCAAAAATTAAACACACAAAAATAAAACACACCAAATCACAATATATACACAAATTGCATGGGTTGCCTCCCTGCGAGCGCTAAGTTTAAAGTCGTCAGCCAGACTTGGCTTCTCGAACGTTAAGCTGGATCTGAAAGTGTAACACTTTCTTTTTGTCGCTCAAATGATTCTCCCCAGTAGTGTTTGACACGCTTGTTTTTAACCTTGAAAGTTTTGTTAGCATCAGGATCATGTATCTCAACGGCTCTATTTGGTAAAACTTTGGTGATCACAAATGGACCTGACCACCGTGATTTTGGCTTCCATGGGAAGAATTTTACCCTTGATTTGTTTAACAGTACCTTCTGCCCTGGTTCCAGTTGTATGCGCACTAACTTCTCATCATGTCTTTTATTGCCTTTTCTTTGTACAATTTGGCATCTTCAAAAGGCTGATTGTGAAATTCCTCCAATTCGTTGAGCTGGTGGAACTTTTTCTCTTCTGTTGCTTGTAGTGCAAGAATTGGCTCCTTCAGTACAAAAGATGCTTTATCTTTAGGCTCCACAGGCAATTGACATGTTTTAAGTTTGTCAGTAGAACTTTGTCTTTCATCAGAGTTCTGAATGGTACTGTGTATCACATCGAGTTTGAAACATTCCTCATTCTTTTCATCATCTGGGAAATTCATGGCCTTGAAAACATTGAATGTTACTTCTTGGTCCTGTACCCTCATGGTTAGTTCTCCTTTTTGTACATCAATAATGGTTCGACCTGTAGCCAAGAATGGTCTCCCAAGGATGATTGGCACGTCTGCGTCTTCCTCCATATCAAGGACAATAAAATCTGCTGGGAAAATGAATTTGTCAACCTTGACCAGCACATCCTCAACTACGCCTCTCGGAAATACGAGCGTTCTATCAGCAAGTTGCAGTGAGACTGATGTTGGCATTGTTTTTCTCCAATCTGTAATTTCCTGAAAATAGAGAAAGGCATCAAGTTAACACTGCACCTAAATCACACAAAGCCTTACCAAAGTTATGTTCTCCTATGACGCAAGGAACAGGAACAGTGAAACTGCCAGGATCTTTCAACTTCGGGGGAAGTTTCCTCTGAATGATGGCACTGCATTCTTCTGTTAATGCTACTGTCTCGTAATCTCCCAATCTCCGTTTTCGTGAAAGAATATCTTTCATGAATTTGGCATAGGTGGGCATTTGTTCCAACGCTTCTGCAAATGGAATGTTGATATGCAGCTTTTTGAAGATCTCCAGGAACCGAGAAAACTGCTTGTCCAATTTGTTCTTCTGAAGACGTTGAGGAAAAGGTGGAGGTGGAGTGATCTGTTCTTTTTCCTTTGCTTCTTTTTCCTCCATCTGTTGCTTTGTTTCTTTTGGAACTTCCTCAGCAGCTGTTTTGACTCCAACATCTTTGTTGATTTCAGTACCGCACCGTTTTTAACATGATGGCATGACATTGCTCCTTCCCCATGTTTCTTGGATTTGGCTCTGTGTTGCTAGGAAGGGTACCTGGCGGTCTGTAACTCTGAGCATTGGCTAGTTGTCCGATTTGATTCTCCAGTGCTTTGATAGAGGCTGAATGGCTTTGAAATTTAGTGTCATATCTTGCTGCTTGAGAGTCGTGTTTTGCTTCCATCTTTTTCAAGTAGGTCAACAATTCTGTTATTCCTGATTCATTTCCTGCTCCTGGCCTTTGTTCTGTTGCTGGAATTCAGGTGGATAGTTCTGCTGTTGGCCTGAATTGTTGCTCCATGATAAATTAGGATGATTCCTCCACCCTGGGTTGTAGGTGTTGGAATATGAATTGTTCCCTTGTCTGTTGAAATTGTTGACATAATTCACCGTTTCTTCAAGTTGGTTTGACTCTGGTGCTCCTCCATATGGTGAACTTGTGGATCCAGTGATGTTCACAACTTGCGTGCTAAGTGTTTCTAGACATTTGCATATCTGATCCAGCCTGGTATTCACTGCTGTGTTTGCTCCAACTTCATAAATTCCTGCAATTCTTTGGATCATGCTCCTTTCTGTTGGCCACAAGGAATTGTTGTTGGCCATTTCTTCGATTAGGTCCCAGGCTTGATCTTCTCCTTTTGCCATCAAGGCTCCTCCAGCAGCAGCATCGATTGTGGTTCTCATTATTCCAGAAAGTCCATTATAGAAGTGTTGAACTTGTAGCCACTTT
This sequence comes from Zanthoxylum bungeanum, assembly GCA_019454045.1. NCBI lineage: Eukaryota > Viridiplantae > Streptophyta > Magnoliopsida > Sapindales > Rutaceae > Zanthoxylum > Zanthoxylum bungeanum. The sequence goes on along the minus strand of SKCR01010231.1, from coordinate 8,464 downwards.
GGAATCTCATGGTGAGGACATTTCCGGAGTAAATCTTTGTACCTTTCCCAAGCTTCGCAGAGGGATTCTGAATCTTGTTGTACAAAGGATGTGATGTCATTCCTCAATTTTCCGGTTCTGGCTGGTGGAAAGTACTTTGCAAGAAATTTGGTGGCTAAAGTGTTCCAAGTTGTGATAGAACCTGCTGGTAGTGAATGTAGCCAAGCTTTAGCTCTGTCCTTCAGGGAATATGGAAAAACTCGCAGTCTCATTGCTTCTTCTGATGCTCTGTTGTAGTTAAAAGTGCCGCAAACTTCCAGGAAGTTGCTGATGTGGGCAATTAGGATCTTCAGTTGCATTCCCCCCGAACTGAACTGACTGCTGAATCATCTGAATGCATGTTTTGATGTCACACGCATTTGCTGGTAAGGGAGGAAGTACAATACAGGAAATGAGTCTGTCAACCACCGGAATGGTTCTGTCTCGAATGGGAATTGGTGGTGCAACGTTCAAAGGTTCAGGTTCCATGTTGACTAAAGCTTCTTGGCCTTCTCGCCTTTCCCTTCTCAACTGTCTGATGGTTCTTTCAATTTCTGGGTCAAGGGTCGGAGTTCAAAGCTTCTGGTTCGTCTCATGTAGTTTCTGAGAACCTGAAACACAAGAAAACAAAACAATAAGTAAAAAGAAATTAGATACAAGTAACGTATCTAACCCCTAAACTAATAGTAAAGATAAATAAGTCCCCGGCAACGGCGCCAAAAACTTGACCGGCGTAAACACCACGTATAACGCAAGCGCACGTATCGTTCAAGTAGTATAAAAATATCGATCCCACGAGGACTTAATATCTAAACTATTAATTTTATGAGGTCAAATGATTACTAATATCTAACAAGTTGATTGATTGATTTAAAATGGTGACGATTCTAAATTTAAAAACAAGTAAATAAAATTGTTCGAAAGTAGGTTTTAAGGAAATTCAAATTATTAAAAACTATCTAGGGTTGTGATTTCTTCCAATATCATTTAAAAGATGAAGTGGTTATCTTAAAGTTGGGTAATATATTGATTTATTAACCTGGAACACTAAATTATGTAAAAGCCTCTTCGATGGTCAATTACAAATACCTAGTTATAACCCAATTGAACCATATGTCTATGTCAACCAAATTATCTGGATTCATTAAGTTTAAGTTCCAATTATGGCTACCCCCGCCCGACAGGTATATTCCTATCCTGTAAGGAAATCTATTAAAGGGTTATCTATCCTCAAGGAAGATCGTGGGCTATTGAGTCTAAGGTCTTAAACTTAAAATCCCTATGTCTAGTTCATTTTAAGTTTACCTAATCAATTTTATTAATGGCCAGTTAATAAAAAGCATTAAGATTAAGACTCAATAAATAAATCTTTATATTACCCAAGCTATAATCTAACCCTTATAAAACGGTGATATTGGATTTCATCACAACCCCAGATAACTAATTTAGTTACAACACATAACTAGGGCTAGTAAAAACTTGAAATAAAAGACATAAAGTAAAAATGCGGTAAAGTAAATACTGAAAAAATTACAATAAAATAAAATGCTAAGGTAAAAGGAATTACTTTTACTACTACTAATTTAGATATCTCCCATAATATAATATATAAACTTGTGATAACATTACCAACCAGCATATAGGCGGTAACCTGATTAAGTCAAATTAAGTCCAACTGGCCTTAAGGCGGTAAAAAGATTTGTCCATGAACCTGCCATATAGGCGGTAAGAAATTTTAATTACCAACCGACCAATCTGGCGGTATCCTTGATTAGTCAGGTTAAACCAGATTAAAATGAATTACCAACCGACCAATATAGCGGTATCCTTTTTAAGTCAATATTTTAAATAGTGAATATATTATATTTAAGGGAGATTAATCTAAATAGCAATAGTAAAAGAATTACCTTTCACCCTAGCTGGGGAATTACCTCCTCATTACTGAAAAGTAAAAACTGAAAAATTAAAGAAAGAAAAGTACTGTGCGTAAAAGTAAATTGCGGAAAGTAAAAACTGAAAAGTAAAGAAAAGAAAGTGCGAAACTGAAAATTAATTACTGAAAACTAAAAATAAACAAACTAGATACAATCTTCTTATTTATTCATTAGAATTTCAAAGAAGAAAGTATGAATTTTACAAATGAAATGGCTTGGTATTTATAGGCAAAATTTGCCACCATCAAATCATCCATCAAATTCTCCACCAAATCCATATTATTAAATTTCTCCACTAATTACTCCACCAAATCCATAATTGCTCCACTAATTGCTTATCTGTTTGGTGGTGATTTGATAATTTTTATTAATTATTTATTAATTAATATTTTGCTTTGAAAATGATTGATAATGACTTTTAATAATTACACTCCACACACTTCTGGATGGTTCATCAATTTCGGTCATGAAATCATCAGAATTTGAAAATATTTTCTCTTTCAAAGTTGTAGATCTTTGAGTCTTCTTTAATCTGGAACTTGAATCAGCTCAATCCGATATCTGAGTAAACAGTTATGCCCAAAATACGACAGATGCGCAAAACTGGAATTTCCAAAACTGCACTTCGTCAAAAACGCCCTTTCAAGTTTCCAATCTCCAAAATTAATATATCAAGTCCAATAATTGCCCTTATTTGATCCCATTTCGTCCTAAATGATTTCATTCAAGTCCAATAATTGATTATTTGATCCACATTCGTCCAAAGATTTCATTAAACCCAGATTATTTTATCTGCAAAATAACTAAAACACATCAAAACGTTCATCAAACCCGAGAAACTAAACAAATATTAAGTAAAAGGGGCGGAAATATTGATATATTTTCCGCTCATCAATGACTCGCACTTTTAAATTAATCTGGGATTATTTAATGAGAGAGAAAATTAATCTTGGATTAATTACGGAGAATTTTTATCTGGGATAAAATTCTATTAAAGAGAGAAAAACATTAATTTGGAATAATCGGTAAATTAATATATTTGATATATTAAACGAAATTTATTTCGACGCGGAATTAAAATTAGATTTGATTCGGGCAACGAATTATTTAGAATTAATTCGTTAGCGACGTGAATAGTGATTTCGCTAGGCGTAATCATTTAATTACAACGCAACGGAAAATTCGTTAATTTGGAATTAGCGAACCCGAGCCGGGATTATTTGCGAGCGCATTCGCATTTCGAATTCGAGTGCGGCTCGCAAGTCAAATCAAGCGTCAAATCATAAGTCACATCAAGCGTCAAATCACATGTCACTTTGAGTGATGTGACATTTGATTGATTGATGTGAGTTGATGTGAGGTGATTGAAAGAAAGCATTTAATTTTGCTTTTTTGAAATTGAAAAAGGTAAATGGTTTATTAAATTTTGGAAATTATATAAACCTTTTACAATTTTTTCTTTTTCCTTAATCTCTCTATTCTTTCACGTTTTTAGGTTAGGGCTTTTTGGAGCCAAAATCTCTTCTTCTTCTCTCACGGTCTCAAGACCGATTACTTCATCAATCTTTCTGGTTTTGATCGAGCAAGATGAAGAAGCAAAATGATCTTGTTGCAAGATCTTTGTGCTAGCACACTCATGGAGGATACAAAGGTGATAGGGTAGTGTTTTTCATGACTTGGAATCCATTGTTGAAGCTGGAGCTTCAAAGGACATCAATGGCCGAATCTTCGAGGAGGAAGACAAGCCATCACCGAGAGCAGTCCACCCACAGTTCAGCCCACTGCCGAGCTCATCAAGTTGCAGTGCGTTTTTGGTTCAACTTTGTTGCATCTCTACCGATCAATGTGAGTTATTCCGCACCTCCTTTGGTTATATTCAACTCGTTTTATGCTTTATAAATGATCCTTGGGACTTGATTGAAACCCAACATATAGGACAACATCAATAGCGATGTTGGAGAAAGTAACAAATTTTGGCAAGAGTTCTCCAACAGTGATGAAGAAGAGGTCAAGGTAATGACCAGAAGTGGTCGGTTTTATAGTGATGCCACTAAACAGAAGGAAAAGACGGGGGAAAGAAAAAAGAAAGAGAAAATAAATGGAAAGAAGGGGAAGATATTGTGCTTCAGCAGTTGAAGAAAACCCGTTCATATATTAGTGTATGAAGATTATTGTGCTCTTTCCAAGAACATATGAAGGCAATGGTTGAAGCCTTGAGCAAGATAACGGTACATGTTGAGACATATCTGACTGTGAATATTGGGTCTTTTTAGAAAGAAACGAGGCAAGTCATCATCACATTTTTAGAGGAAGAACTTCTGATAGAGGGGAAAAATCATAACCGACAATTGTTCATCATGGCGGAGGTCAGACATGGCTAAGAAGACCTTATGTGTAATGGTAGACGACGACTCTTCCTTCAATATTTTCCAACTAAAAATATTATCGAAGCTAGGTATCCAACTAGAAGAACTGACCCCCTTTAACATAATAATTAAGCCATACGATGATAGCAAATGCAGAGAAGATGGTATTTTCACTGCTATGATTAAGGTGGGCCTCCCGGCCACTTTTCCTACACTCTTGGGAATGATGTGGTTCTAAAAGCTCAGAGGAGTACCGTCAACACTACATCAAGTCATCAAATTCCTGCACGAAGGAGAAATCATCATTGTTAGGGCAGAAGCAGATAATGTCGTAGCCATCCTAGAATTCCAACCCTTTACAAGATTCCAAGTGGCAACAAATTTTGAAGAATTTGTGGATCCTAAAATGGCCAGTATCATGGAAAAATGAACTATTTTCCCAATATTAGATTGGGGGCGAGGGGCCAATGTGTGAGCAAGCTGCCCAACAGCAAAGAACAGACTACCAAAAAGGGGCTGGGGTATTGTTCTGGCGAAGAAGAGGCGAAGCCCAAGAAGAAAGAATTGAAGTTGACAGACTACTTTGTGAAATTGGTACATAACCAGAACCGAAGAAAGAGGCAGAGGAATGATGGGAAGAATAGTTGTTCCAGCTTGAAGAGATGACGCTGGAAGACCCTGAGGAAATAAATAAGAAAAAGATTATGAAAATGTTTATGTACCTGAACTATTTGAATGTAGGCCTGCATTAATGAATAAGATGACTGATTTTGCTTACTTGTCAGTCTCTTTTTCTTTTAACACACATTATAACATGCATAATATGAACATATTTGACATTAATTAAATAAAAACAGAAGCATTGAATCTTGATACATGTGAAAACCCGAATAACATATTAATTACGAGTGAGGTTACCCCTGAAGAGCGGAAAGAATTAGAAAGATTGTTAACAAAATATGCAAAGGTATTTGTCTGGTCATATGAAGACATGTCCAGAGTGGACAGAAGTGTAGCGCAATATGTAATACCAACATACCCAAACATGAGACCTATAAAGCATAAGCTTCACGGAACAAGACTAGAATAGGCAGAGAATATCATAGAAGAAGTGAAGAAACAGATAGAAATGGGATTCCTAGAAGTCGTCAATACCTAGAATGGTTAGCCATTATCGTACCAGTCTTGAAAAAGGATGGAAAAGTAAGAATTTATGTGGATTACCGAGACCTCAACAAGAATTTTCCGAAAGACGATTTTCCCTTGCCACACATAGATGTTTTGGTGGACAATGCAGCTTTGTTAGACATGTATTCCTTTGTAGATGGGTTTTCCAGGTATAATCAAATATTCATGTCTGTAGAAGACAAGTACAAGATGGCCTTCATCACAGCATGAGGGACCTATTGCTATAAGGTGATTTCATTCAGACTGAAAAACTTAGGGGCTACCTATCAGCGGATGGATACCACCCTATTTCATGATTTGATGCACAATGAGGTTGAGGTCTTCGTTGATGACATGATGGTCAAGTCAGAGTTTAGGGGAGAACACTTTGCGGCATCAGAGAAATATTTTCAAATGGTGGATAAGTATAATCTGAGGCTCAACCCCAATGAGCGCATATTCGGGGGTCACATCGTTAATTAGAAATGGATATCAAATTCGTAGCTAATTTTTATTTTTATTTTAATTTCTAATTGTAAAACTATTATTAATTAGAAACGGAATTAATATTCCGTCGCTAATTAGAAACGGAATATCAATTCCGTAGCTAATTTTAAATTTTATTTTAATTTTAATTTCCAATTGTAAAACTATTGTTAATTAGAAACAGATTTTTTCCGTCGCTAAGTAGAAACAAAATTAATATTTCATCGCTAATTAGAACAGAATCTCAATTCCGTAGTTAATTTTAAATTTTTATTTTTATTAAAATTAAATAGTTTAATAAGATTTAAACAACTCATTAACATTAAAATATAAAAATTTTCAGGTTCGGATCATCTAGACACGTGTTTTCTTCACTAAAGTATAATTTAACATAATTTAAGTTCAATTTCCTTCACCAATTTATCTCAGAATAAAATTAACGTGTGCTAAATATACTGAAATCACCAAAATATTTTAATGTATATAATCCGATGATGATTTTCTTTGCATAAATTTGTTTATGCAGTCTCTGAAATGTCTTGCTTAGTTGCTGAGAGTCTGAGACAATGATTTAACACACAAATTGATAAATAATAACTTCTAATAATAATATATTATATATCATGACATACACATACAACAACAACAAAAAAAAAAAAAGATAAAAACAAATATAATAATCGTAATTAAAAAAGAAATCCCAAAAAATAATATCGTGAGAGTAAAAAAATAAAAATAAAATTGAATCTATCTCTCAAAAACCCATTACTGCAATATAGTAGTGTTAAAATTGAAAGACCTTGGATGATTATGAGCGTGCAAGCTCAATGCTAAAACAAAACAAGACTCAATTTCGTAGTTAATTTTAAATTTTAATTTCTAATTTGCACAATAATTGTTAATTAGAAACGGATTTTTAAAATTCCGTCGTTATTCCATCGCTAATTTTTAAAATTTCAATCTTACCAAAAAATTTATTTCTTTTGGCGCCACTTTTTTTTATAAAAAAATAGAGACGGATTTTCTGTTGCTAAATAAAAACGAAATCTTTCTGATTCGTCGCTAATTTTTAAAATTTTCAATCCCTCCAACATTTTATTCCGTCGGCGCCAATTTTTTTCAAATATAGAGAGAGATTTTTCGTCGCTAATCCGTCAATAAATAGAAACGGAATCTCTATTTCGTCGCTAAATTTCAAAAATTTCCCGCCTTGCGAAAATTTCAAATGACTACAAAATTTACAAATCTTCCCGCTTCTCTTATTTTCTTCCTCTATATATATACCACAATTTTTTTAACTCTCACTTCTTTAAAATTTTCCACCACTCAAAATTTTTTAAATTTCTCTTATTTAAATTTAAAAATTTCCTCTCTTTTTACTATTTAAAATTTTCTCACATCTCTATAATTATAAAGTTTCCCGCCTCTCTAAAATTTAAAAAATTTCCCTCTTTAAAATTTAAAAAATTCACTTATTTATAAAATTTAAAAATTTCACACATCTTTAAAATTTTAAAATTTCCTCTTTTTAAAATTTTTGTAAAATAAATAGCTACAAAATAGATACGGCAATTCTGTCTCTATTTAGCTATAGAAAAATTATTTCATCACTAAATAGCTATGGAATTTCCGTCACTATTTAGCTACAGAAATTAATCTGTTGCTAAATAGAGACGGAAGTCTCTAAATAGCAACGAAAGTTATTCAGTCGTTAAATGGAGATGGAATTCTATTCCATCGCTATTTAGCTATGAAAGTCAATCACATTCATGTGACTCCTAAGTTTGGTCCTGGACTGTTTCTTATCCTCACAATAATGACGGTATTGGATTAAGACGTGTTCTAGGAATATACTTGTCAATGTGCACTAATGAGCTTTGTAAGTACATCCTCACAATAATGACAGTATTTGGTGACTACGTCAACTCATCATGCTATATCTAATATTTTATCGGAACGACCCAAGTTCCGACCACTTATACTCTCACAATAATGACGGTATTGGGCATAAGTAATAAGAACCCATTCATCTCCATATTGACAAGACGGCCCATCCAATAATGCTTCAATATTATTAATACTATTACTTAATAGTAATCACTAATCATGGGAGATTTATGACACAAAAGTCATTAACATGCTTGGGTCAAAATAAAAATTTTAATTTAAACATGCAATGCTATCCAATATGACTTATGCATAATTAAATTAAATTTATAGAGGCATAGATTCACATAAATTAAAATTATAGGGCAATTGTGGGACCCATAGGGTCGGATCAGTACCACCGCACAGTGGTAATGGGTCTAACCCATGATAATTGAGCATGGTGTTTTTTAAATATTTTAATGAATACTATATTCCATTACGAGTGTATAGGAAAAAATCGGGGACGAATTAGAGTCCAGAGATCCAAAACGGGAGAAAACCAGAACCTACATGCTTGGCGCACGCCTACGAGTGCGTGCAGCAGCAAGGAGCATGTGATGCTGC